>MJUU01067484.1:27900-42961 GCA_002080025.1 Modiolus philippinarum
GTTACATCTACATCGGTAAACGGGAATGCGAGTTTGACAAAGAGGTTCGGGAAAATGAAAGCTTAAGAGACTTTATCCAACAAACCGAGATGAGCACTCCTTTGGAGCCAAGAGACGCATTTTATGATGAAAGAACCGAAGCATTTTAACTGTACGAAAAAGACCAGGACATATCGTATGCAGACGTTACTTCACTTTACCCCTACATCAAGAAGACCGGCAAAATACCTATGGGACATCCTGAGATCATCACGGAAAACTTCACTGACGTTCAACAGTACGAAGGACTCATCAAATGTAAAGTACTGCCACCTAGAGAACTCTACATTCCAGTGCTCCCGTCGAAAATCAATAACAAGTTATTATTTACTTTATGTAAAACTTGTACCGACACACATCAACAGACTCCGTGCCAGCATACCGACGAGCAACGAGCACTGACCTGAACTTGGGTGATAGACGAAATAAAGAAAGCATTGGAACATGGATATCAAATTGAACAGATATACGAAGTATGGCACTTTGACACGGAACAATACGAACGAACAAGAAGGACAGGAGGACTTTTTACCGAGTATGTGAATACCTTTTTAAAAATAAAGCAGGAAGCCAGTGGGTGGCCAGAATGGTGTCAAACCGAAGATAACAAATGGAAGTATATCAGAGAGTACCAAGAAAAGGAGGGTATTCTTCTCGATTACAACAATATTCAGAAGAGCCCGGGACTAAGAGCTTTAGCCAAATTAATGTTGAATAGCTTCTGGGGTAAATTCGGTCAAAGATCTAACTTTCCCCAAATCAAATACGTGTGTGATCCTGCAGAATACTTTGACATGTTTACCAGCGGTCAGATTCTCGTCATGGGTATCAGTTTTGTCAGCGATGAGATGGTCGAAATGAGATATCAGTATAAAGACGAATTCGTTGAGGAATCCGGACGTATCAATGTGGTCATTGCTGCTTACACTACCGCCCAAGCAAGACTAAAGTTGTACAGTTATTTCGAGAAGTTAAATACCCGAACCCTATATGCCGACACCGATTCCGTCGTTTATACATCTAAACCAGGAGAGTGGAAACCAGAACTAGGCGATTACCTAGGGTACCTCACAGATGAAGTACCCGACAACAAAATTACTGAGTTCGTGACCGGTGGACCTAAAAATTATGCCTACACATTGGAAAGACCTGACAAGGACGGAAATACAACTTTTATGTAAAGTACGAGGAATCACACTCAGCTACAAAAATGCCCTCATCATTAACTTCGATACGATAAAACATATGATCCCCAACAACAGAGACGACGTGAAGACCGTGGTAGATGATTTCAAAATAAAGAGGGACCAAAAGAGGTTACTGACCGTACATCAAGACAAAGATTACAGGATTGTGTTCGATAAAAGGGTTGCCATGGATGATTTAAGCACAAGACCTTATGGCTTTTAAATTGTACAGGCATCATGAGGATAGCTCTCCGACCCATGATTGCTTAATGACGGAGAAAATAAAATATGTATATTGTAATTAGTTGCTTATTTATCAGTATTAAATTTGAAACTCTCTCAGAAAAACAAATAAGAAAATAACAATGAAGAAGTACATATACAGAGACAAAAAGAAGGTTAGAGTTACGGTTAGGAAATAGGCCAGAACAAAACAAGGCAGAACAGAACTGGGATACAATAACAAAATACCGAAGTTACTGTTAATTTATTTTCTGCATATGCGCATTTCGACAATTTATGTCTCATCAGTGCAGATAAAACCAAAACATTTGGAAGTCCATAACCCGAAAAACATGTAAAAGCTGATGGAGAACAAATAATCAAAAGGGTCTTAATAGAAAAGCCAAAATTCAGCTAAGGACAGAGCTATGCATGAGGGAGATACTCCTTATTTTTAAACAAAATTTTCTAAAATTTAGATATTGCATATTTCAATAAAATCGGTTTTCGGGTCAGCACCGAAGTACTGAATACTGGGTTGGTGAATACCCTCGGGGACTAACAGTCCACCAGCAGAGGCATCGGCCCAGTGGTAATAAATAACAAAATACCGAAGTTACTGTTAATTTATTAAAATCAATAGAAAACAGCACAAGGTTTTGGGGTTAATATTAGAACACAAACGAGGGAGACAACTCAAATAATAGAAAAGCACCGAAAAACAGGAGATACATTTAAAGAGCTTCCGGAGTAATGGAACATCACAATAAAGACGGGGTATTTAGGGATAAAGCCGCTGATACTACAAACGTATAAGGTATCTTCCAGATTCCCACCACTCTCACACCGTTGCACTACTTTTGCGGTGCTCTACTTCAAGACGCTGGGAACTTGGCTGAAAACATAATGCAAAATGAGAGGGATACATGGGAAGAGGTCGGGCTTTAAGCGTAAATCCAAATTACAAATGCATTTAAGGGGCAGGTTAAAATTTCCATATCACTATACAAGTAAATGAAGTGACAGTTATTACGAGCATCGTAATGACCATATTAAACATGAGAATTATGTCGGATCATAGATCAATCTAGGCGATCGATAATTTCGGAGGGAAGTGTGGGGAACTTTAACATTGGCCTTATGGGACCAAAGTGACCCGATTCACTACTACTATATAAATAACATATAGATAAGAGGGTGACAGAGCATATTATTACCCTGAAAAGCAATGTCAACCGATTCGAAGCAGAGGTTGACATTTTTTTTTTCGAAGGGTAACAATCTGTTCTGTCACCCTCCAAGGTATATGTTATTTATTTTATCATACTGAATGTTGTATTGAAAATCATTGAACCATGAACAATATTATCCTCTGTTAACTGATGCATGAACAATGTTACAGGGTAACATTGTTTACACATCAGTAAGCAGAGGGTAACATTGTTCATGCTTCAATGATTCCATATGTTAGAACAAACTGGAATATACTTCTGAACCAATGAGAAGACAAAAAATTAACATGATGTATAATAAGATAAATTTTCTTTTAATAAGTTTACTTTTTCCTATTTGCAGCATTTGGTCTAGGGGTTTTTGTCAGTTGAAACTAAATGCTGGAAAAGTTAGTAAAATTTTTTGACAAAATCAGCCCCACCAAAAACTTAATCTTCCTTTCCTTAAGGATGTATTATTGTCATGTTTCAGTCTCATTTAAATATCGTTTGAAAATAATATAAACCTATTTATATTTTATGTACAATGGCATCGAATTATAAAAAATTATGTTTATCTTTAAATTTAGTCAAAAAGTTATTCATTCTATCGAGTAGTTTCAAAGTAATCTCAAATTGAAGATTTGTGTCCTAACTGGCTGTTGGATTCATGTCGAATTTTCACAAAATAGAGGTTGGGTTTGAAAAAGACATTTTATGAAAAAAATATGCACTTAAGATTTATTTTTGCTTTTTCAAAAATAGTGTTATATAGTTTTGCAATCCAAAATCACAAAAAATGAAGTTTAAACCATTAGCTGTTGGACAATTTTCGAAAATCTGCATTATAGGGAAATATGGAAATGCTGAAATTGACCTTTAAAAGCATGAAAATTGGACAGAACTTTCTTATATCAACACCAACATATAATTTTTGGAGTTTGAACTTTTTTTATTCCTTCTATTTACAGCTTTTCAGAAAGTATGAGAAAAAGTTAAATACTCTAAGCTAGATTTTTTTCCATGAAAATAGGGAAAAAAATGGGTAAAAATTCCTAAAAATGAGCAAAAGTGCTTAAGTTGGTGACTTTCAAACATCTGTAGCAAAATAATTTACACAGCAGCCCATGAATTTTTCTTCATAAATATTGAATTTATAGGGTAAGAACATTGCAAAAATCAAGGTTTGAAAAAAAGTTTAATACTTTAAAATTTTGGCTCCTCAGCAGAGTACATCCTTAATAAACACGTATACATTCTTATGATATATATCCATATAACCCCTCCTAATGGATATGCAGTATATATATAAAGCATAGACATACAATTTATTTATCAAATTACTGGCCGATGAGGCTTCATGAGCATATACACAAACAGAAAAGAAGAAAATTATTAGATACACCATACACATATAGGAGTTCAATATTGATGTCATAAAATTCAATTTAAATATACAAATTAGCATTTTGCTTGACAAACTAAAGATTTAAAACATATATAATTATAATGGAATTATGTGAATATGTTTCAGCGTATAGAATAGAAAGTAATGTTATATATTATCAAGAATAAATTTCCGTATGCAGTATATGTTTTGTAGAATTTTCTGATATCATTGTTAGATATTTAAATTTTTGTTCATTAATGATATTTTTTAAATTTTAAAGTTTTGGTTAATTATGTCACTTTTGTTTCTTGTTGAAATTTGTTACAGTTTAATAGAAAATGGATCTCATCTTCTATTTTACCAAAACTACATTTAATTCTTACCAATCAATTAATAACAAAATAACAACTTATGTATCTTCAATCAAAACATTTATAAATAACGATCAATTTCATTAATCTATAAGATGAGTTCATTAAGTTGTTTTTGTGCAGGAAGAACTTTATATTACTGGCAATTGAAATTCGCGTCATTTCATGTAGACATAATGACAATTCGGACGCCGTAAGAAATCAGTCCCTTTAAGAACATATCTAGTCGTTGTATTGTCCATCTAGTTTTCGATTGAGGAGTGAGCATGATCCTACCACAAATTTCATCTCTTTCCCAATCCTGGATTTAATGTTATTCTCTGTTATATTCCTTTTTAAGGACGTTTTTACAGTTTTTTTTTGTTTTTTTCGGGAGGCCGGTTACAGCTTTTTTATGATTGATCATGTTTTCGTATTTACATTTCATTGATGACGGCCAGTATATAACTCTTTATGTATATGTTATTCATAAACTTTAGGTAAATTTATTCGTTTCAAACGCTTTTTATTATTTTTTTAAGGTAAAATCATTTTCACGATTTGACAGACCGCTACAATGTTTCTATTTTACAAATAAGAACAGATATCTTTGGGTAGATCCAGAGTTTATTACCGGACTGACTAACACCGACTGTGACAAAACCGGACTTTTCACTGGCAGTGTGACGGATGCCACGCGTATATATATATATAGCAAAAGTTTAACTAATTTGTATATTTTGTAAAAAAAAATTCAAGAATAGCATTAAGAAAATAAAACAATTTCGTATGAAATGGTAATTGTGAATTGCACATAAAAGAAAAATCCTAATGCAGCATTTATATAACGGAGGTTTGCATTGGTCAAAACTGACCGTCAATTTAAATATCTACACTTATGAGACAAAGTAGATCCCCTGTTTAGTCTGGTTCCTAATATGGTTACAAAAATAGAACATGAACTTAATCTTTTGCTTGACAACATTTTTGTACGTTTTGGCAACATTGTTTTTCAGCGGGTCATTGGAATTCCAATGGGTACAAATTGTGCACCTCTCATTGAAGAACTTTCTCTTTCCTGTTACGAACGTGACTGCATGGAAAAAAAACAAAATGGAACAATACAAACGGCGATCAGCTTATTACTATTTTTCAATGATAACAGCAGGTATAATGACGATATCCTTACTATTGACAAGCCCAGGTTTTTAGATTATATCGATACCCTCAATGACTGAAACATAATAAAGCTATCAATGATTCCAAATATTGCACTTTTCTTGATCTCACTATCATCGTTGACTCAGCTAAAATAATAGTCAAAATGTACGATAAAAGGGATTATTTAAATTTCAGTATAACTAATTTCCCTTTTCTTGGCGGCGACGTTTCTCTAGCCCCATCCTACGGAGTTTATATTTCTAAACTGGTACGATTCGCACGCGTTTGTTCAACTCTTGACGACTTTAATGAATGTTACCTTACAATCACTTCCAAACTGTTGCAGCAAGGTTACAGATTTCATAAATGGTTAAATACATTTTAAAAAGTTTCATAGAAGATATAAACATTTGATATCAAACTATAATGTCACTTGCAAACAGATTATTACTTTGGGCATTTCTCATCCTCGATTTCATGGAAATGTTGTTTTAAAATGCCAAACACGGATTAAAAATCCAGAAAAACTGGGACGTAACTTACATTCTTTACTCAATAGGGCATATCGACAGGATATTCTGCACGTGTCCGTTAGATTGGCTTTGAGATCCAGTGACCTGACGGTTTTACAAGCATACGTTCTGTTTAACCCTACCGCTGGCTTTTACTAGTGACCTGGGGGTTTTACACGCATACTGGCCTTTCACTGATACTGCTGATGTCTACTGAAATATATGATTCTTTACCAAACCCATCTGGGAGTTTTGAGATTGATATTTCTTCCGTAGTGCGACAGTGTTTTACCATCAGATTAGGCTTATTGAACTGGACGACAGTTAAGCGGCGTGCAACCCTTGACCCATCTTACAAAATTAAGTTTTATCTCCTTTACCTGTTCAAGATTGTGGTCATGGAGTTAGTAGTCTACCTGTTTTGGGTTTTATTCGTATGTTTATTATACTATAGGGAGACGGAACAAACAAAGGGAAAGTTTGGGTACCCATAAATCGGTTAAAACCAAACGGTGGTTTTTGCTAGTGCCGGTACCAAGTCCACCCGCTCAGAGTTCCTATCGTTGTTTACGTTTGTCTTTTATTTTTTTATTTTTTGTTTTCTCGTTCAGTTCCTTGGTAGATTGTGGTATGGGACTATGTTTTTTCGCCATAATAGGTGTTTCCTGTTATTTTTTTTATTCTATGAAGTCGTTTGATTGCATTAGAATCGCAATAACGGTACATTATTTGAACGCGCGAGGGCGTCAATATTGACTTGACGGTCAAAATATTCGTTTACAGGGTCCTCTACGCGTCGCCTGTAAAATGTATTTTGATCGTCAAATCTACGATTGACGTCCTGCTGTATACAAATACAGAACCTCCCGAAACCGGCCTTTGTTGGGACCAAGGAAATCGGCCGGTTTTATGAGGTTCCGGTATTCGGTGGTTCCGAAATTCGGTCTTTTCAATCCAAACACTTATACAGGAAGTGTAGCATACGATCTGTAAGGTCAGTGTAGGCTGTGAATTAATTATTTCAGTATATTTTTCCAAATTTCAACCAAATTTTGAGTAATCTTTTCAAAGGCAGTTATTGATCAATGAGGATGGCAAGAGAAATATGACTTGTTGAATAGACTTCATTGTCCGCGAAAAAATTCATCCGATTTTCAGAGTTGTATTTTAGAAGAAAATATACTTTTGGGACCGATCTATATGGCCGGGATTCGGAATTCAGAGGGGCCGGTTTTCAGAGGAAATTTTAACTTATTTATATGGGTAAAAATTCCGGACCGAAACATATCGTTCGGTTTATAGAGGGATCCGGTATTTAGAGGGGCCGGTTTTCGGGACTTCCACTGTATTGTACTGTTATTGCTTAAATCTATGTCAACAAATTTTTTTTTATATAACGATTAACATGTAAAACAAGGTGAACAAAAAATAGCTAAGGTTGCGATACTTAAACAATATACGCGTAGTGTCTTCATATATGAGCTTATTTATATGAAGCTTACAAACAGGGACAATGCGAGCTTCAGTGAACAGGGTCGTTTTTTACTTCAATCGGTAGTTTATTCAATAGTCGAATGGACGAAGGTGCATAACTGCTATAAAAATAAAAAGTACGAGATACCATGGGTGAAATATTATTTTCGTTTCGTGTACTATAATTATGAACGTCATTAAAACGATTTGGGATTAAGCGGTCAGGCATGCTAAAGATTTATTGTTAACAATCTGGTGAAAAAGTGCAAGTTTATGTAAGCTCCTACGTGAGCACAGATTTACATTGGCCCCTATGGGATTAAATATCCTTTTCATTATCTGCTCTTAGACTATTGCAGAAATTTGACTAAATTGTACTTGCACCTTGTATAGAAGGTCGATTCTCTCAGATCCAACCAAAACGTATGGTTCAGATCCCACAAAAACATCTCCGCCAGCGCTGAAACTATTATTTTAACATTAGACCCTATGGGAAAATTACATTTTCATCTGCTCTGTTGGAACCACCGAAGTACAATCAACTTAACTTTACAGAATTGGTGTTTGGTAGGTCCTTTACAAAGATTGTTAATTTGGTACCGATCCAATGAAAAATATGGCCGCCGACGCTTAAGATAGATTGACATTGGACCCTTTGGGAAAATAATCATTTTCATTAACTGTTATGAAACGGTTTAAGCAAATTTACCTTTACTGTACTTGAATGAATAATAGAAGGTCTTTACACTAAGATTGCTAATTTCTATTGGATCTTACAAACATGGCCGCCAATGGAGAACATAGTTTAACATAAGACCCCATTTGAAAAAAAAGTTTTTGGTCATCAGCATAGGTATGGCTAAGAAGCATTTTGCCGGATGAGCGACGCAGGCTCAGTCTCAGAGCCTTTAGTTTTTTCTCTTAATATAGCTTTTTTCCTGCAAGTATACAAATGTTAGTAATAATAAAACTCATAATTTGTTCATGCTCTTTATTTTTCTTGGATATGGTGTACTTGTACATGAGATGATATCTCATGTGTACACTTTATTCAATTACTATCATCTAAATTTATGTAAATTCTAAAACCTAAGGATTAACTTCCTCCATCGTAGTTTTGTCCTTAGCTATATTTGATATTACTGATTATTCTGATTTCGTTTGGTTTTGTGCATTTTAAGCATTTTTTGAAATTATGGATTTCCTTTGTTTGGGTTCTAGTGCTGCTGATGAGGAATTAATTTCCGAAATGGCCATACAGCTCATTAAAATAACTGCAGTTGGAGTAAACACGTGTGTTATGGTCTCATGTTCATTTACTCCATATCCTTACGTAAAATATGCATTGCACATTTAACCTAGTATAGATAATAATTTACAGAACAGGGAGATGTAATGGCGGAAAAAAGCGAGACATAGGAAACCCCGCTTCCTTATTCACCAGAACCAGGCCAACAAAATCAACAATATGTTCAACAATTTATGCACCAGAATCCACCAGAAATCAATAGAATTTATTGCACCAAAATTTGGTCCGTGTGGGAAATTTTTATTTTTTATCCGATTTCGATGGTATTTTTTTCCATTAGATTCCTCTCAATGAATGCTTTCATACATATGTCAACAGATTTCTGGTATCTCTTACCGTTTTCAAGATAATTGGGGTCAAAGGTGTTTGGGGTGCCAAAAATTTTTTTTTTTTTTAATTTTTATCTAATGCGATGGGATTTTTCCCGTTGGATTCCTTTCCTTGAATGCTTTCATGAAAATGCCAACAAATTTTTGTTGTATCTTTCAGTTTTTGAGGATATTGCACTCAAAGCTGGCAACAGGTAAAAAAAACTCCATTCATCTAACATACAACTCTAAGGCGGCTGACCTTGAGCACTGCTCTATTTAGTTTAAACATATTTTATTAACTAACTCAACATGAATTATAAAGTACAGCTACAATTTACAAAAAAAACATCACGTTAATTAAAAGGATTAGGAAACAAGCTGTTAAGCTTATATAAATCCTTTTCCTCATGATAAATTACAGTTACAAATATCAATACTCAAAAGGAACAAAGAAAAACATAATAATTCATATGAGTATACAATTAAGAAAAACATGTGTGTGTAGGGTGCAAAAGAGTGATTAAGGCATAGAAGTCCATACCATATGTAAATAATGATTCATATTCATTAAAGGCTTAAAAATTATTAAGAACAAATTGAATGTATTGGTAGGTAGTGGGATATATGTGTATGTATGTAGGTAGGTAGGTAGGTAAGTAGGTAAGTAAGTAAATTAGAAGGTATTCAGCGGGAAAATCTTTTTATGCTTTTAATATATTCCTGCACGCGAAGAAATATGTTCGTGTTCTGTTCGAAAGAGAATTCATCTGAGCCGTACAATAAGATTTCAGCGGATAAGTGTAATGTAGTTATAATTTCAGTTAAATAACGATCTCTATGAGGATTAAATAAAGGGCATCTGAGTAGGAAATGTGTCGCTGTCTCATGTACACCACACTTACAGTTTGGAGATGCATCAATATTCTTTTTAAATAAGTCTGCATTTAAAGAGCTACATTGCATTCTTAATCTTGCATGTAAAATCTGTCCAAGTCTAGTTCCAATGTAATAGTATAAGGGTTTCTGCTCTATTTTTAAGGTCTTTCACCACATGTGAAAGACCTTATTGTATTTCTTCTGATTATTAATGTTTTTCACCACATGTGAAAGACCTTACTGTATTTCTTAAAAGGTCTTTCCCACTACAGTGGAAAGACCTTATTGTATTTCGTTTGATTATTATTCTTCTTCTTCTCCTTTTTTCTTCTTCTGCCATCAATGTTGTCAAAGTGCTTTGACCAATCATAACCAAACTTGGTTCACTTAACAGGCATTGGCCTGGCTCGACTCAGGTCACCCTGTTAACCGATTCTATTTTTAGTAACAGAGTTATCTCCCCGAATACGGTTTATCTCGTTATCATGTTTGCTCATAAACCGTAACCGATATCAAAAAACTGAGGTGAGGAAAATATTGGACTCATCCTCAGGATGATNAAAAAAAAAAAAAAAAAAAAAAAAAAAAAAATTGGGTCGCGACACCGGTTACGCGTTTTTGACCCCGAAATATTTCGATTTCTAAAAATTGTCGGATTTCGATAAAATTTAATTTCCAGGTAGCTTCCATAGTCCTGATTACAAATATGCGGTCGAAAAAATTTTTCGTCCGCTATTTTTAAAATGGCCGCCATTCAAAATTTTGTTATCGCGATATCTCGGAAACGATAAAAAATTGATGAAAACATTGTGTTGCAAAAATACTCCTGTCATGAGGATCTACATTTCTGGTTGGTCAAAAAATAATTTTCGTCCGCCATTTTCAAAATGGCCGCCATTCGAAATTTTGTTATTGCGATATGTCGGAATTGATAAAAAATTTATGAAAACATTGTGTTGCAAAAATACTCCTCTCATTGAGATCTATATTTCTGGTTGGTCAAAAAAAATTTTCGTCCACCATTTTCAAAATGACCGCCATTCGAAATTTTGTTATCGCGATATCTCGGAAACGATGCAAAATTTATGAAAACATTCTGTTGCGAAAATACTCCTCTCATGGAGATCCACATTTCTGGTTTGTCAATAAAAAAATTTCCATCCGCCATTTTCAAAATGACCGCCATTCGAAATTTTGTTATTGCGATATCTCGGAAACGATGCAAAATTTATGAAAACATTGTGTTGCAAAAATACTCCTCTCCTGAAGGTCTACATTTCTGGTTGGTAAAAAAAAAAAAATTCGTCCGCCATTTTCAAAATGGCCGCCATTCGAAATTTTGTTATCGCGATATCTCGGAAACGATAAAAAATTTATGAAAACATTGTGTTGCAAAAATACTCCTCTCATAAAGATCAACATCTCTGGTTGGTCAAAAAAAAATTTTCGTCCGCCATTTTAAAAATGGCCGCCATTTGAAATTTTGTTATTGCGATATCTCAGAAACAATAAAAAATTTCTAAAAACATTATATTGTAAAAATGTTCCTCTCATTGAGATCTATATTTTTTTCATATGAACAAAAACTCTCTGATGAACAGTTTTTGAGTTATAGCCCTTGACGCGTTTCGGTAAATCGGTTTTTTGCGAAAAACTTTTAAACGCTTACAGATAATATAGTAAACATAAATGTTAAAAGTGATCAGCATGAAAAGACCTTCAATTTGAGTACCAGGTTGAAGGTCAACAGTGACCTTTGACCTTGTTATCAGATGAATTCGGAAACCGTAATAGATGGCTGAAAAAGTATATCAGCAAAAATGTTCATCATGTCAAGGGCTACATTTGTCTCATTTAGACCGAAGCTCTTCGATGACTCCCTGAAGAGTTATTGCCCTTAACGCGTTTCAAAAAATCGGTTTTTTCCGTATAACTTTTAAACCTTTACAGATAGTATGGTCATGAAACATATCAAATTAATCAGCAAGGAGACACCTTCAATTTGATCCCAAGGTCAAAGGTCATCAAGGTCATTGGCCAAGGTCATAGCCAATTTTTACGTTTTTTTTTTATCGTAAAATCTTTAAAACGATTAGAAATGGCTACTCTAATATATTGGAGACAATGTGCATCTCATTAAGATGATTTTAAACATGTGACATGACAAAACATAACACTAAACACAACATTGACTGGGAAAGACCTTGCAATTGTTCGCTGAACAATTGTCTTTTTAATTATTATTATTATTCTTTTTTTTTCCGCGGCCAAAAGAGTAAAAGTGTAGCGACATATCAATTCGATACTTGGTCATATTATTCGGCTTAGTGAGGGGTCGAAGCCACTGACCCTGCGAAACCGATCTATTTTTAGTTACGGAGTTATCTCCCGGAAGACTGAAAACCTTGTTATCATGTTTGCTCAAAAACCGTTACCAATATCAAAATTCTGATGTGGGGAAAATGTTGCATTCATCCTCAGGATGTTTCGTTATGCGAAAAAAAAATTTTGGGTCGCGACCCCGGTTACGCGTTTTTGACCCCTAAATATGCAAATTTCTTAAAATTATCCGATTTTGATTAAATTTGGTTTCCAGGTAGCCTTAATAGTCCTGATTACAAATCTGTGGGCAAAAAAAATTTTCGTCCGCCATTTTCAAAATGGCCGCCATTCGAAATTTTGTTATCGCGATATCTCGGAAACAATAAAAAATTTATGAAAACATTGTGAAGCAAAAATACTTCTCTCATTAAGATCTTCATTTATGGCTGGTCAAAAAACATTTTCGTCCGCCATTTTCAAAATGGCCGCCATTCGAAATTTTGATATCGCGATATCTCGGAAACGATAAAAAATTTATGGAAACATTGTGTTGCAAAAATACTCCTCTCATAAATATCTACATTTCTGATTGGTCAAAAAAAAAATTTTCGTCCACCATTTTGAAAATGGCCGCCATTCGAAATTTTGTTATCGCGATATCTCGGAAACGATAAAAAATTTATGAAAACATTGTGTTGCGAATAACTAAATACCGAAGTTACATTTCTGGTTGCTCAAAAAAAAAATTCATCCGCCATTTTCAAAATTGCCGCCATTCGAAATTTTGTTATCGCGATATCTAGGAAACGATAAAAAAATTATGAAAACATTGTGTTGCAAAACTGCTCCTCTCATAAGGATCTACTATTCTGGTTACTAAAAATAAAAATTTTCGTCCGCCATTCGAAATTTTGTTATCGCGATATCTCGGAAACGATAAAAAATTTGTGAAAACATTGTGTTGCAAAAATACTCCTCACATGAAGATCTACATTTCTGGTTGGTCAAAAAAAAAATTTCGTCCGCCATTTTCAAAATGGCCGCCATTCGAAATTTTGTTATCGCGATATCTCGGAACCGATGCAAAATTTATGAAAACATTCTGTTGAGAAAATACTCCTCTCATTGAGATCCACATTTCTGGTTTGTCACAAAAAAATTTCCATCCGCCATTTTCAAAATGGCCACCATTGAAAATTTTGTTATTGCGATATCTCGGAAACGATAAAAAATTTATGAAAACATTGTGTTGCAAAAATACTCCTCTTATAAAGATCTACATTTCTGGTTGGTCAAAAAAAAATTTTCGTCCGCCATTTTCAAAATGGCCGCCATTCGAAATTTTGTTATCGCTATATCTCCGAAACGATAAAAAATTTATGAAAACATTGTGTTGCAAAAATACTCCTCTCATGAAGATCTACATTTCTGGGTGGTCAAAAAAAAATTTTCGTCCGCCATTTTCAAAATGCCCGCTATTTGAAATTTTGTTATCGCGATATCTCGGAAACGATAAAAAATTTCTAAAAACATTATATTGTAAAAATGTTCCTCTCATTGAGATCTATATTTTGTTCATATGAACAAAAACTCTCTGATGAACCGTTTTTGAGTTATAGCCCTGGACGTGTTTCGGTAAATCAGTTTTTTTGCGAATAACTTTTAAACGCTTACAGATAATATAGTAAACATATATGTTTAAAGTGATCAGCATGAAAAGACCTTCAATTTGAGTACCAAGTTGAAGGTCATCAGTGACCTTTGACCTTGACCTTTGACCTTGTTATCAGATGAACTCTGAAACCGTAATAGATGGCTGAAAAAGTATATCAGCAAAAATGTTCATCATGTCAAGGGCTACATTTGTCTCATTTGGACCGAAGCTCTCCGATGACTCCCTGAAGAGTTATTGCCATTGACACGTTTCAGAAATCGGTGTTTTTTGCATATAACTTTTAAACCTTTACAGATAGTATGGTCATGTAACATATCAAATTAATCAGCAAGGAGACACCTCCAATTTGATCCCAAGGTCAAAGGTCATCAAGGTCATTGGCCAAGGTCATAGCCAATTTTTACGTTTTTTTATCGTAAAATCTTTAAAACGATTAGAAATGGCTACTCTAATATATTGGAGACAATGTGCATCTCATCAAGATGATTTTAAACATGTGACATGACAAAACATAACACTAAACACAACAATGACTGGGAAAGACCTTGCAATTGTTCTCTGAACAATTGTCTTTTTAGTTATTATTCTTTTTTTTTCCGCGGCCAAAAGAGTAAAAGTGTCGCGACATATCAATTCGATACTTGGTCATATTATTCGGCTTAGTGAGGGGTCCAAGCCACTGACCCTGTGAAAGCGATCTATTTTTAGTAACGGAGTTATCTCCCCGGAGACCGAAAACCTTGTTATCATGTTTGCTCAAAAACCTTAACTGATATCAAAATTCTGTTTTGGGGAAAATGTTGCATTCATCCTCAGGATGTTTCGTTATGCGAAAAAAAAATTTGGGGTCGCGACCCCGGTTACGCGTTTTTGACCCCTAAATATGCAAATTTCTTAAAGTTATCCAATTTTGATAAAATTTGGTTTCCAGGTAGCCTTTATGGTCCTGATTACAAATCTGTGCTCGAAAAAATGTTTCGTCTGCCATTTTCAAAATGGCCGCCATTCGAAATTTTGTTATCG
>MJUU01067485.1:0-20132 GCA_002080025.1 Modiolus philippinarum
ATAGACAATTTATTTTTCCTGTCTCGCTTTGAAAATTATGTCATTAAATTTTTAATCAGAATTGTCCACATATAACAATATTTATAAGCATATATTTGCATATATTCGAAACATTCCTGTATAAAGTTGTTTTTTTTCTCAAATACTACTTATGCTAGTGGAGAAATTTCCCTCAGCATGTCAAAATTTTGCTTGAGTTTAAAACCTGATGAAATTTTGTCCAGATCTTCTGCGGGGAAATTTCTCCACTCATTTAATTTTCAGCAAATTATTCATGTGATGAAAATTTGTCAAAAATCATGTGGGGAAATTTCCCCGCTCTAGTTCTGGAAAACTTTCATCAGATTAAATATAAGTGCAATTATATTTTAATGTCGAGGGTAAAGCATGATTGGCTGTTCACCTTCTGGCGAAATTTCCCCACCGAATAGTTTTCGAATTCATCGTAACTGCCAGTTTTGTCGGTATTGACATTGCCTAAATGAGACTCAACATGGCATATACTAGGTAATTAATTTTTCAGTATTCAAGTAAAAAGTTGATCAATTCAATTATCGTGGGGAGATGTCCCCGCTTGGGTTTTAAGCAATGTATTGTAACCTCATGTGATGATACTTACATCTGCAAATACACAGATTACTTCGCGGGGAAATATCCCCGCGGAAGGGTAGAAGTTTTTATTCATTAATATTTCCTATACTGTATTTTGTTGGAGGTTTAATACTTACAAAAAGTTTTATAGTTTCCACACAATATGTCAACATCTTGCGGGGCAATTGCCCCACTTGTATAGTTATTTTGTAGAAAATGGCGAAGAAATGCAGAAATGTAACGAAATTGAGTTACCTATAAAAAAGAGAATAAAATAGAATTTCTCTTTTTCAAATAGACAGCGTTAAATATATTTGAATTTCGTTGCAGTTTTATCTGTGAAATGAAGCTCACTTTAAAATGCATCAAAATTTTTTCAAAATTTCAGGAGCTGACCTTTGACCCCATCTAAAATAAAATATGACCAAATTCAATCTCTACGACATTGTCATTTCGATGCGCCATGGTATCTTCTTTCCAAACATGTATAATACAGGTGTGTGTTATTCCGTTAACCCAAAATCGGAAAAAGAACGTCTCTTGGGCACCCTACTATATTGTTTAACGTCTACTGAGCAATATTTCAGCTATATCAAGACGAGAACAAGTTTGTTTATTAATAAAAAGGTCATTGGACAGAAAATTCTGACTGCCCCTTGAAACGTAGGGTGATATCGAAAGGGGCGGGGAATTTAGCCTTGTAGCCGATCACCTACGGACCACTCAAAAAGACCTTGCTACAAGAGTTCTTTTACGTGCAGGAAGTATGACATTTCTTCGAACACGTGGACCTGAGTTTATATTCCATCCGAAAGATTGATTGTGTATTTATTTACCCCGCACAACCACGGACTGGGTCCTATTTCTATATCCCTGGGTTCCCTCGGTGTCAGCCCCGTTTAGGAGGGGTCATACCCCGCAAGCCGGAGATACTAGGTCCTATTTCTATACCCTGGGGTTCCCTCGGGGGTCATATTTTGTAGCGTAAGAGGAATTTAAAATAAAATATCGGGATATTTCAAAATAGGACTTGCTTTTTCATGATGTTTGCTTACTTTTATATCAATGGGCATAAAGCCTATAACAACAAGGTTAGCAAAACTTGGCCAAATCCAAAATGTACAAACTATTTACTTTGTGGACAGAAAGAAAAACATAGGGAATTCAGTGAAGAAAAATGAAGCTCTAGCAAAATTTAAGAAGTTGTCGTGCAGTTTTAGAGCGGTTGAAGAACGAAAAAGGAAGCGTGGTCGAATTCGAAATACGAAACCCTTTAGCATTTACAATAATTATGAAGATCCAGCTTACAAAACCGACCATGATAAATACAGATCAGCAAATTAGCTCATGCATGATTTGATTGCTCTAAAACGTGCTTATCAAAATAAAAATCCGCCAGTTTCCCAAAGAGACGACGAGGAATTCCCCAAAATCTTAAAAAGGCAAATGCAATGAAAAATGAGCTCAATAATGTTTCAAACGAGTTTGACAATTCAGAACCAGCGAAAAATATTGTAATGTTTTGCCACATCGTACAACTCTTTTTTTTCCAGACACCTGTCGGCTTCAAATAAGTCAAACTTGTCTCAGGTTCTTCAGCCGGTTCAGTTTGCCTCGCCGTACAATATGGCATATATGGTTCCTTTCCAACAAAACCTGACACCATTTTTATGATGCGAACTACAGCATAGCTCCGATTAACTATATGCCGCAAAAACATTCATTCCTCAGAATGGTTACATTCATCAGATACAAGCTTCCCTACAATCCGCATTGCAGAACTTTATGCCGCAACAAACATTGATAACAAACAGACAGCAGAATGATAATGCTAATGATAATGTTAATAAATACACATCATGTTTGGAATATTGTTTATTATTGAATACTTTATTTATTTGGATAGTTCTTTTATGCTAGGTTTTGGTTTAGGTTTATCAATTTATTTCATTAAAACTCAGATGACGTTTGTTTGCCATTCCTTGAAACACAAATATTTTTGTAAAAAATGCAATAAAACACAACGAATCAAAGCAAAAAAATAAACAAAAAAAATAATAAAAAAAAAGAAAAGAAAGAAAAGAAAGAAAGAAAAATAGTTAAGAAAAAAAAATTAGAAACCATTATTTTTTTTTAAGTTGATATTATATATTTTCGGTCATAAATATGGAATATTTGTATTTTCTGAGCCAAAATTGAAGCTTGGAACCCTATGCACAAAAGTGTTTGGATAAAAGTATAATATTTTGCTTTAAACATTGTTTTCTAAATGTGACCCGGCACCTGAATCGGTTTTCAGGGGCTTCGGCTACAGAGCTGCCGGGCGCGTCCCCAGGTGGTGGATAGGGGAATGCCCTGTCTATGCGGGGTAGTCAGGTCATAATACGGAAAGCCTGACCGCGAACCATTGTAGCCAAACTGTGTGGAGAAACGCCACGCTCCATGCAGTATAAAGACCCCTTCTATATTTCTCTAAAGAGAGCAGACGCACTGGGTGTCGTATCGAAGGCTAAATTTCCTGCCCCTACCCATTTCTCCAATTTTCCAGTGGCAGTCAAAAGTCGTTGCCCAGGTTGTCCCTTCCACCTTTATTTCTTTCTTCTGATACTTTCAATTTTTTTTAATTGATTAACTTGTTCTCGTCCTGATATAGCTGAAATATTGCTCATTGGACGTCAAACTCTAACTAATCAATCAATCAATCTAAATGTGAAGTTCTACGAATCTCTCAGACCGCTCTTCAACCCGTTCTGAAGCCGACTTATTGATGAAAATTGGACATTTTTAAATCAAATATTGGGTGTAAAAATATTTCCCCAAATTCAATTTTCGAAGCGTGCAAGAATGATATAAGTGATAATTTCAGCGATATTTAAAGGATAGCCTTATTTTGTTTGAAAACGAACAGCCCTTTAATATCTCAGGTATTCTCAACAAAGAATATTCCATATTTATGACCAAGAGTATACTTTTAATCTTCTCATTTGTGTCCATATCAACTGTGTTAATATGACAATCACTATTTTCAAGTTTAGTTTTACATAAAACGAACGCTACACTTAATTTTTTGTATTTCTTAAGCAAATTATTTTTGGTATACATGTAGTTTGATGTAAGTTATGGTCATGATTCACCTGAAAGTTTTACTCTAATGGTTGGCCAACTGAAATAATGTTAAAAGGGTTTCTGATTGGACAGCTGAGTTTATTATTGAAAGCAATGCACATTCATATGTAAATGAACTAGAAAGATAAATATTTTACTCTATGCATGTCTCATTAAATATGTTTTGAGAGATCAGTTCAATGTTTAATGGCATGTTCCACTGGTCTTTCTATATTCTACTACGTTGTAATACGGACAAATTTTCATTTATTTCCCCCCTTGTCTATTTTCATATATTATGTCTATAGACATAAATTCATGGAATATCTTGATATTAATTGTTCCTTCTTTATTCTGCTGTTGTGTTTGGTGTATTTTGATTAAATTTAAAAATACAAGATAATATCTTGAAAAGTTGAGAAACTACCTTGAAAATTTAAGTTTTTATTTTGAAAATTTATTTTCTTATTTTGAAAATTCAAGGTATTATCTTGAAATATCAAATTAAGATAAACAAACGAAAAACAAAACCAAAGACCAGAATTGGATTCCGTATGTGAAAAAGGTTTAGTGAAAAGTTTATAAGATAAGAATGGTATCTTTGATATGATTGGATAAGTTGGTACAAACATGGTAATGAAAAATTCGTCAGGTGTGACTGATGGTTTGTGAATAACTAAATACCGAAGTTACTGTAAATTTACTTTCTGCATATGCGCATTTCGACAACTTATGTCTCATCAGTGATCAGAAAAGATTTAATGATGCAACAATGACTCATTTGTTCTCTATCAGTTTTTAGATATATTTGATTTTATGGTCTTCCAACCGTTTAGATTTTATCTGTACCGAAGAGACATAAGTTGTCGAAATGTACATATGCAGAAAGTCAATTCACAAAGGCTTCGGTATTTAGTTATTTGACAAATATATAAGTTGGGTAGAAGGCTTGGCAACTCACTCGCAGTCGGTCATATCATGGTAATTATAAATTGAGTATAACGCTTGTTTCTATAAGCTGTCATTTTAGCTGACCTTTTCCTTTACTCGTACGAAGCCAAGTTTTTACAAGGGCTTATCCAAAGAAAACAAAAACATTTAGCCCAGTCCTTTAATTTCAGCTTGCGCTTCATAGACGATGTACTTTCACTTAAAAATCCTAAATTTAAGGAGTATTTACATCAGATCTATCCAAATGAGCTTGAAATTAAAGAAACAACTGAAACACCTACTTCAGCTTCGTACCTAGATCTTTTATTGTATATTGACGAAGATAGACGTTTGAAATATAAGCTATATGACAAGCGTGATGGTTTAAATTTCCCAATTGTTAACTTTCCCTTTCTAAGCAGCAATATACCTACCTCTCAAGCCTTTGGAGTGTACATTTCACAGTTGATTCGTTACTGTCGAGCGTGTAGTTTGATTGATTGATTGAATATTGTTTAACGTCTACTGAGCAATATTTCAGCTATATCAAGACGAGAACAAGTTTGTTAATAAATAATCACTTTGGGATATGGAAAGGGTCAAGGGACGGGAAAATCTGACTGCCACTGGAAAAGTAGGATGAAATCGAAAGGGGCGGGGAATTTAGCCTTGTAGCCGATCACCTACGGACCACTCAAAAAAGAGCTTGTTACAAGGGTTCTTTAACGTGCAGGTAGCGTGGCATTTCTTCCAACACGTGGACCTGAGTTGACATCCAATCCGAAAGATGGGTTGTGTGTTTATTAATCCCGCACCACTACGGAATGGGCCCTATTTCTATATCCCGGGGTTCCCTCGGGGTCAGCCCCGTTTAGGAGGGGTTATACCCCGCAAGCCGGAGATACTAGGTCCTATTTCTATACCCGGGGTTCCCTCGGGGGGAGCGTGTAGTTTGTACAGTGATACTTTTAACAGAGGAAAAACACTGTCCCAAAAGCTGCTTAGTCGTCAGGGATTTGTTCAACCCATGTTAATTTCATCCCTCAAGAAATTCTATGACCGTCACCTTAACATCATTGAAAGATATGACGTGTCAGTATCCCAAATGAAACTGGACATTTTCAAGTAGATTCACGTCTTCCCGGATTTGACTACCGACTTTGACATTTTCCCGGATTGAATCAATCACAGTGTGACGGGTGCTGTTAACAGAGCAGTGACATGCTTACCCTTCCGGAGCACCTGATGTCACTCTCAGTTTTACTGGAGTTCACACTGTGAGTGCTTTTGTTTTGAATGTTATAATTTCTGTTTCTGTGCTTTGTACCTGTCTAACGTCATTGTTTTTTTGTGTCTAACGTCATTGTTTTCTGTGTTCTCGTTTTGGCCGTGTCTTTGGACTTCGATTTTTGTAAATTTCACTCCTTTGTTCCTTCGGTACTGTACTGCCGTTGTTTTAAACATTGTTGATGGAAAGGTATCATCGAAATGAATTCAATTCACAATCAATATTCAATTTTATACTTGAAGTTCAAATCCATCCATGTGTCATCAATGAAAATTGAGGCAATGAACATAAAAATAAGCTCATGGGGGATATTGATAAACAAATAATCAGGGATTCGCAAATATGTAGAATTAAGATTCCTCTGTGGTAATTTAATTAGTTTTATGAAGATTGTTAGGTCAGAATTTGAAGTCAAATGTTGTTTTATTATGTAATAACTAATTTGCTTTTAAGGTGAACGTGCAGAAATCAGTAACGAAATTAGGGTAAAAAAAAACAAAATAGATTTTTTATTATTATCGTCTTTATATCCTTGTTGTAAACTGGCATGTACAATTCAATTAAATCCTGAAGAACTATGTTACATATTCAGGTTTACAGTTTATTGAATATCAACATATATTCGGAAAACTGCATGGGATTATAAGTTTTCATGGAAATTGACGAAGTCATTGCATGAAAACAATATGGTGGAATTAAAATGAAACACTTTTTTGCAGGTATCATTTTTTCAGGACTGTTAACCGGATTATTAATGTAATTCAGGTTACAGACGGGGTATATAGAATAACATACCCTGGATGTTTATAAAATTTCCATCGGCTTTGCTTCGGGAAATATAACTATAAACATCTTGGGTATGCCACACTATATACCCCGTCTGAAATCTGAATAACATAAAATTATATTATTTCTATTATTAAAATCAAAACTATGTGATGAAATGACTTGTTGCATATTCCTACAAAAGAAAAAATAAACTGCTGCTCAAAAGGCCACATGATACGCCCGTCTACTGTCAAAGCGAACTTAATGGCATTGTTGGACCACAACAAAATTTTGATTGAAAAAAAATCAAACAGAATATGTGCCTTACCAAAATGTAACATTTAACGAATATCAAATTAAATTTCACAAAGTCCAAGGGCCATAACTCTGTACAAAATCAACCAACTGGAACCAAATTCCAACTTGATCTGTATCTCACCTAGATATACTATCATACTAAATATGAAATAAATTTGTCAAGCGGTTAAAGTAAAAAACTCCGGAAACCTATATTTTCAAAATTTCACTAAGTCAAAGGGCCATAACTCTGTAAAAAATCAACTTACCAAGACCAAATTCAAAGTTGATCTGTATCTCACCTAGATATACTCACATACCAAATATGAAATCAATATGTCAAGCGGTTACAGAAAAAAACCTCTGGAAACCTACAATGTATATTTTTCAAAATTTCACGTCTAAGGGCCATAACTCTGTACAAAATCAACCGACTGGAACCAAATTCAAACTTGATCTGTATCTTACCTAGGTATACTCATATACCAAATATGAAATCAATATGTCAAGCGGTTACAGAAAAAAACCTCCGGAAACCAAAAAGTTAACGGACGGACGGACGGAGGGTATACCATAATACGTCCGTCTTTCGACGGGCGTATAAAAATCAATGATCTAACTTGAATGTACCTTTAACCTGCAGAGTTTTATCTAAATACCAGCATTTAAAATTTATATATCTTTAAACTTGCAGTAGATACAAACAAAATGTACTTCTTTTTTAATTGAGTTATTATTTGCTATTTCCGGGATTAAAGCTATTATCTTTGGCCATCTATGACTGAAATTGTTTTGATAGCTTCGTTGTGAGATATACCAACGACCGGGTTCTGTTGGTCCTGACACACTACCCTAAAACAAGCTATCAAAAACATTTTGATACGCAATTTCAAATATATAGTTCTCGAGGAAGAGCATATGTTTGCAGTTTTCCAGGATTCGCCTTCTATTGCAGCCGTCAAGAAAGGGAAAGGTTTAAAACAGCACCTTGTAACTAGCTCTTTCAAGAGTGCTACTCCTAAAATTCCCCGTAAATACAAGGGCACTAGACAATGTAATCGAACTCGCTGTTTGACTTGTCTTTTTACTATGGAAACTAATGAAGTAGTAGGACCGGCTTACGTTTTCAACTCTAAAAAAAGGTTTCACGTGTACTGTAAATGTAGTGTATGATGTGTGCTGTAAAAGCTGAAGGATGATCTATGTGGTGAGGATTGCCGTAGATTGGCTGATCGCTTTGTCGAACATAAACAGGGCGTCACAAATTAAAAAAAAAAAATGCCCGGTAGGTGAACATTTACGGCGAGCTAACCACAGCATACTGGACATGTATCTGTCCTTATACAAACTAGTGCAGTTGAGACAAAACGACAGTTCCTGAACAAAAAAAATCATCCATTTTCTTGGAAATGCTCGACCCTTTGGCATGAATAATAAGAAACAGTACAATTTATGAATTTATGCATTGAAATTTTATATTTGCATGGAATAGAAAACTTATGTTTTATTCTAGTTTTTGATAATGTTCAAGATTTGGCACGATTTTTACAGGTAACATCTGTGACATGCCATTAGGGCTGCCTTCTTTTCCGTATTTCAGCCCGGTAGTCCCCTCCTCGAAGGCAATACGGACGAAACGTTGGGCAATCATTTTTGCAATCATTTTTTTCAAAAAATGATTTTTTCAGTAGTCAGTACTTCGGTGCTGACCCGAAAACCGATTTTATTTAAATTTGCAATATCTAAATTTTACCGAATTTTGTTTGAAACTAAGGAGTATCTCCCTCATGCATAGTTCTGTCCTTAGCTGAGTTTTGGCTTTTCTATTTAGACCCTTTTGGTTTCTGTTCTCGATCAGATTTTACACGTTTTGGTTAATGGACTTCCAGATGTTTTGGTTTTATCTGCACTGAGTCGAAATGCGCATATGCAGAAAATAAATTGACAGTAACTTCGGTACTTTGATATGTATTACCACTGGGCCGATGCGTCTGCTGGTGAACTGTTAGTCCCTGAGGGTATTTACCAACCAAGTAGTCAGTACTTCGGTGCTGACCCGAAAAACGATTTCATTTAAATTTTGCAATATCTAAATTTTACCGAATTTTGTTTAAAACTAAGGAGTATCTCCCTCATGCATAGCTCTGTCCTTAGCTGAATTTTGGCTTTTCTAATAGACCCTTTTGGTTTTTGTTCTCCATCAGATTTTACACGTTTTGGTTAATGGACTTCCAAATGTTTTGGTTTTATCTGCACCGATGAGACATAAGTTGTCGAAATGCGCATATGCAGAAAATAAATTGACAGTAACTTCGGTATTTTGATATTTTTTCCAATTTTTGTCATTTAAGGTTTTTTAATTTGTATATTTTTGTGATTTTTACTTTTGAATCATGGCAACCTATACCATTTTTACTTTGTTCCATACTTAATTTGTGGCGATTGCACAACATATATACTGTTATACCCTTTTCCTTAAATTGAAAGGAAGATATAAATAGGGTCTTATAAAAGCAAAAAGATAATTAATATGGTAACTATAAGAATAAACGCCATTTAAAAGGAATCTATATGAGAATGAAACGGACGAAGTCAATCACAAACAATGATATGTTTGTAAATGACTTTGTCCCGTCTATACGCCAATAAATTCCTCTCAACCGATGTTTAAATCTTACAATTATTTTAATTCATTTGGTAAAAAATGGTTAAATTCTAATCTATAATATGTAAATGACACGTCTTTGTTCAATTGGATAGACTTGGTGGTGAACTTAAAGACAAATCACACTAACTAGATCTGACCCAGGGAATTTGGTCAAACTCTGTAGAAATGTTCCTTGGTATGAAAGCTTGAATTTAAGCTAAAAAAATTAATAGGTCACCGAACTCATAGTCGAGTTATAACAGTCTCAAAATAGGCCAATTTGAGACTTTTAAAAGAAATTCGTAGTTTCTTTAGAGATCTGCTGTTTCAGTATTATTTTCACGAATTTAATAAGTTGTATACCGTTATTTTCGGTATGACTTCCTCTTCAAAGTCGGAGTGTTTGTATACACTTTACGTATCACCGTTTTACTAAAATTTAGACTTGAATGGCTTCCCGCCGAAATTATAGCAAACTTTGTAATTATACAATCAGATATTTTAAATACTTCTGACCGAGGGGTTTCGTTTAAAAAGTACAAGTACAAAGATTTTTATTTACTTAAAATTTTTACACTTTCAAAAGTAGGGGTCACCGGATGAATAAGAAAAATAATCTGAATTTTATACCTTCCGTGAACATTGTTTTTCAAAAGACGTTGCCCCGGTTGTCCCTTCCACCTTTATTTCTTTCTTCTTTTACTTACAATTTGTTTTGAATTGATTAACTTGTTCTCGTCCTGATATAGCTGAAATATTGCTCATTGGACGTTAAACTCTAACTAATCAATCAATCAATCGATCGTTGGACGTATCCTTTTCTTTTGCAAAGCCAATGACGTTACGTCATAACACAATTACAAAACAAGAAGAGTATGCGGGTTTCATTATCTAGCAAAAAGATTTAGGGAATGCAAGCCGTTTAATATTGCAAGTTCTTCCAGGGGATCGTATCCTACCAACATACGACATCCTGGTAGCCGATCCATTAAAGCAATGTGCCAGAGCAAATGGAGAATTGAATATTTAGAATACTATAGAATTTTTTTTTTCTTGCATACAATTGTTTTTTTTTTCTTCTGTCAATACCTGATTGGTTTGGGATAATTGTCTGATAAGAAAAACCCTTTTTATGGATTTATTTTTAATTTCAGACAGATTTTAGGAAAGTGATTGACAAAAAAATGCAAAAATTGACTAGATCTCCCTAGGTCTCTGAAATCAAATCGGAACCCTTTTTGGGGCAAGTGGATCCACCGATTTATCTCCAGTAAAATAAATGTTTTCCTGCGAAAAGTGAAACGGGATTGTTTATTTAAACTAAAGTTTTTCTTTCTTTATTTTTATTTATTTTCTTTCAGAGAGAGAGAGAGAGAGTCAGATTATTTGTTTTATTTCGCGCAAAAAGACAATCAGGAAAATTTGTTTTATTTTAGGAAATAATCTTGCCTTCGCATTATTTATCTCTTGTAAAGTAAGGAATATCTCCCTCGTGCATGCATAGCTGTCTATAGCTGATTTAACTGTCTTTGTTATTTGTTCTCTATCAGGTTTTATCTTCCAAATGTTTTGATTAGGGCATTTGCAGAAACTAAATTTACAGAAACTTTCAATGGGTATTTTAGTGGTGAATTGCATATATCCCAACATATTACTGAACACATAGTCTCGCACAAGAAGGGACATAATTTTTTGCATTCTCGGTACTTAAATCTCTTATACATTGTTTGAAAATTGTGTGAAAAGAAAGTATTTATTAAATTTATACATTAGTTCTACATATAACCAACGAAGAATAAGTTTTTCCCGATTGTTATTTTACCATTATTCATGTGCTCTGTCTCAAGAAAACAACAATGAAGGATCGATCCATAATATGTTTTACCCTATTTAAATTTCATATGTCAGTATATTTATTGCAGACAGAAAATGTTCACCGTTTCAGAGCGTACATGTATCTTCGCATATCTTCTGTACATAAAACATTTTACAATCAGGAATCATGGGTATGCTGGCAGTATTACATTTACGGATTGTACAGGGGCCAAGTGGTTGTAACCAAGCTATGCAAATATGAAAATTGTTCGATTCCACAAAGAAAGTAAATCGTCTTTGCATTCATTGTTTTGAGTTATGAAGAATGACCACTTACTAATATACGGAAACCGTAAGAGTCTTTGAAAAAATATATTTGTCGTTAATAAGACATACAATTACAACATACAATTCGTAATTTAGACATAGGAACTTGAAATTACGACATAAAGCTATATTGAAATTACGATTTAGTATTTGTAATTACAATATGAAAGAATGTCGTAATAATGACAAAGTATTCGTAATAACGACACATCATGTTGTAATTACGACACACTATATCGCAATAACAATATAGCAATACTACAACTTAATTATGTCGCAATTATTAGATAACTGCATGTCGTAATTTTTTTATTCCGTGTCTAAATTACGAATTATATGTTGTACGTCTTATTAGCGACAAGCAACTAAATATATTTAAAAAAATCATTCCGTTGAAACTGCAAGGCAATTTGTAAAAGCAAACTTGGAATAAATCCAAGACTGTTGCAGTACATTTTTTTTGTAATTACCAATCCTTTGTTCCTTGTGTATTCTGTCGTGATGTCGTAACTATTTCGAAATTAGATTAAACGTAGTTTATTTGTAAACAATTTTTAAAAATCCGACACAAGTTCATCACAATTTAGATCGTCCTCTCCTAAATACAGAAATAACATTAACAATATAAAATTTGAATCCCATATGCAAAATTATAGAAAAAGAAATAAATTAAAAAAAAAAACAGCAAAGCGTAACATACAAACTGAAATAATAACACAATACTAAAACTTTTTTTTTTTCACAAAGCGACCTTTCCAACGCTACGCCATATGTTGAAACGGTCAAAGGGAAATAAATCTTAAACTTCCCGCAAAAACGACGTCACAAAACGACGACGACATAATTGATTACAACTGCAGTATGCGCACAAATAATAGTGTGATTTGTCTTTAAAGTAGTTTGGTCAACGTCATTGATCGAAAACTAAACCTCTTTCAGAAATTGCTACCGGAAGTCAATGCAGCCAGTCATGTCAGCGTATTTCCTAATATGCAAATTATATAAGAATCATAACTTTCTAACGTGAAACTTTTTTTGTCTTTTTGGTTTTTTCTTTTTTTGCAAAATAGTAAGTATTTTGTATTTGTAACGCAACCTCATAAAACAAGCATTTTTCTTTGCAAGACCTCCAATGTGCAATAGATATACTATAAGTCAGTGATAATTGCACTTGTATTGATACTGCTGCAGCAAATTAGTAGTTGATGCTTTGACAGGGCATTCAAGATGGCTCTAAACATTTGAAATTCTTCTTTTTTATCTGAATTGATATATATTTTTTTTTGTCTATCATCATATTTTCAAAATTAAAACTGCGTTCATTCAGTTTATTTGTACGGAAGCTTATTAGGGACACAACACAATTTATTTTTACACAACACAATTTTTTTTTAATTTGTAATTACAAATTAATAAATTGTAATTACAAATTAATAAATTGTAATTACAAATTAATAAATTGTAATTACAAATTAATAAATTGTTATTACAAATTAGTAAATTGTAATTACAAATTAATAAATTGTTATTACAAATTAGTAAATTGTTATAACAATTTAATAAATTGTAATTACAAATTAATAAATTGTAATTACAAATTAGTAAATTGTAATTACAAATTAGTAAATTGTTATTACAAATTAATAAATTGTAATTACAAATTAATAAATTGTTATTACAAATTAATAAATTGTTATTACAAATTAGGACATTGTTGTGGATGGGGGAGATTCATTATTCTGTCTTATTCGAGGAAGCCAGGTCATGTTGGCCGCCGATCATTGTAGGCAAACTGTGTGGACAAACTTCATGCTTCATACATTATTATGCCACATTGTTTATGGTTTTGAACCGAGAACCTGTATTTATTAAAAGAATCAAGATATACATTCAATAATGGGCACAGAGAATAAAGTATTTCACTAGAGGATCCGGAGGGGAGATGGCTCCGATAGATGGAAAATATTTCAAAATTTCTGCACAATTTTGACCAAAATGGCCCCCCAAAAATACAAAAATCGACTAAAACCGCACCCCTTTTTTTGGAAGGCTTGATAAGACCGTGTATTTCAAGTTTTCCACACACAATGGCTTATTTGTCCTTGAATTAAAATGGTTAAGTGCAGATTTACACTTAAAATGATTAAGTTTTGTTCTTTCCGGATATATTTGTGCAGTTATATTTTCAATGGACATGGATGCGTAAAAGCATACTCTACGAGAGGATGTATCTGTAAATTGAAAGTAGAGAGAAGATGGATAGAAAGTTGTAGAAAAGGTGAAAAAAGTGTGGCAAGTAGGGGGTTAGGATTAGTTTGTAGGTGTAACATATGTTATAAAAGGAGAGTGGAGTGGGAGGAGGGAAAGATAAGTGTGAGCGAGTGACCCCTCTTATCATTCCCTCCCCTCCTCTACTCGTACTTGATATTCGTTCCCGCCTTTTCAAAAAAACTATATTCTGTGAAAAACTGAAACTATAATATTAAGTGATTAGATATAATTTGACGAAAACTGCCAAAGTGCAGAACTTAAATTTACAACAATTATCAAGTTACTATATTCAGTCGAAATGGTCATTCGTTTCTCTTGCTTCTGGGTACGTAACAGAAACCAGAAAAGTAGTAAACTGCAAATTTGGTTTAATTAGACCAGAGATCTTCCGTACCATATTCCAGACGCAAAGTAAAACTGCGAAGAATACATGAATAAGGCAAATGCAATATTCCGAAACTGATAGGTCTTCTCCAGGAAGGGGCATTAAAATTGCTCTTTCACTCCCATAATTTTTTTAAAAATTTATTACTATAGTGTTATTAAATGGGCATTTTTATATGAATTCTGAATAATGCCCATTTCGAGTTATATTGGGTTGAGGTCTTCGCCGAGGGCCAATACAGGTGATCGAAACCCAATACTTTGGGAATAACACGGGCTCTGGGCTCTGGGCTCCAACACAAGGGCTCTGGGCTCCAAGACTAGGGCTCCAGGCTCCAACAAAAGGGCTCTAGTCTCCACTTTCAGAGCTCCAGGTTCCATTCGAATGGTTCGAGTCTCTACCTTATGTCCTAGTGGGCTTAATACAGACTGTAGATGCAATATCATTTTTATCACACCAAGGCGGTATGAAACAGATTTCTATCGAATTTTCAGTTACATCTGCTTAACTAGTATATTAAAACTCAAAATATTCAATAAAACAGATTCTTAATACGTGTATTCAATTTGGCCTGAAGTTTTGGGCAACTGGCATTTAAACAGGTAATGACCAAAATGTTTTTCCCTTAGGGTCAAATATTAAGCTTTATTCTCCACTGGCAGCCATGTTTGTCCAATCCAATTAAAATAAGTAACCTTTGCAAAGGAGCTTCCATACATTATTCCAATACAGTTAAGTGCTTCAGTTGTTTCAGAGTAGATGATGAAAATGATATTTTTTCTATAGAGTTCAATTTTAAACTATGTTAAATGCTGGCGCCAATGTTTTTTGTCAGCCTTTTGCAATTTAAATGGGCAGTTTATGAAAACCACTGTTAACAAGGCTGTTCACAGGTATCGGGAAGAGAAATTAATTTGTAAAGCAAATACCAAAAGTACGTTGAAATATCTGAACACTGCATGGATCATTTTGTTTTGGCTATAAACATTTAATTTGGGAAGCTGCAGGTTGTGAGCAAATATCTATTTCTAAAGCAACTATTAAGGCAAGATTGCTTCTTGGTTCCTATACACTACAGTCTAATCTTTAATCAATATGAAGTTAAACCAGATTGTCCGCTGTGTGATAATGGTTTAGAAGATCGTGAGCATTTTTTAGTTCACTGTGAATGTCTCAGTACACTCCGCCAGAAATTTATAAACTCACTGCATCATCTGCTTTATTGCGCCTTAGATACAATTGAATGTTCTGCTTTGCTTGATAATACTAGCAACATAACCCAATCAATTTTGGATTGCACTGCTTTTCCATGTATACCATATAAGCTGCACGTAGATATAGAAAATATAAGTCGAGGATAGGTATATCCTTTGGATGATTGAACAGATATATCATGATTAGGAGGGGTATTTACCAAAAATATAAGTCGCGGGGCGGTAAAATTTCCCGAGCCTGAATCTTTTACCGCCCCGCGACTGGTATTTATATATATATATATCTTTATTCTGATAAACCTTTGTAGTACAATGGTATACAGACATACAGACATACAATAACAACATAAACAATGGCAATAGAAGACAATAAGAAATAGATACTATTTACAATATATACAAACGGAAGAGTGTGTTTGTTAAGCCTAGGAAACAGCCAGAGTGGAATTAATGGTTCTTATAAATGAGCAGTGGACCTTTTTGTACAAGCCATCCGATTTTTAAATTTAAGAGTATTTGGGTTATAAGGAAATTTTCTGTCAATACAGTTTTTTCTGTTGCTATCAATTTTTTTGCATTTAAATATATAATGAAACTCGTCTCCAAGATCATTTAAATCACACACATTACATTTTCGGTTCTCACGTTGTACGTTATTCCATCTGCCAGTTTCGATCGGAAGTTTATGATTAAGCATTCTAAATCTACACAAAGTATACATATCTTTAGGTTCTAAAAGATCAAAATATTTTTAGAACTCTAAATTTTCTTTGAAAATACGATAATTTAAGGTAGATGGACTGTTTTCAACATTAGCATGCCAAATTTGTTTATATTGATCTTGAAGGCAAGTTTTAATAGACAATTTAAGCCATGTCGAAGTTAAAAAAATGTTCGTTTCTCCATATGTATGGCATTCCACATTCGTTAAAAATATTTTTAATACATTCAAGCCAATCAGATTTAAAATTATCACTGTCAGTCATACTACGCAAAAGCTTATAAGCTTGATATGAAAGTTTTGAGTCTTTACCTGTAAGAAGATTTGCCCGAAATGACATCATTCTAATTTTAATATCGATTTCTATAGGGCATCGGCCAAGTTCCCCGTATAACATACACGTTGGGGTTGTATTTCTTAAATGTAACAGTAGTTTACAAAATTTTAGTTGTACTTTTTCTAATATAGAGTTATTTCCATACCCCAAATTTCACAGCCATATAGTAGTATTGGCTTGACTAACTTATCAAACAAGTCCAACTGACAGCTTATCGATAAGTTATGGGTTCTTCCTTTCCTTATTACTTCATACATGGCTTTTGTAGCTTTCTCTGAAAGATGTTTCTTACAAGATTTAAAAGAACCAGTTTTTGAAAAAAGAACCCCCAAATAATTAAATTCTTTCACTATTTCAATTGTAGCGCCATTGTAGGTAAAATTGATATTGTCAGGTTGACGACCTTTGGAAAAAAGCATTATCCTTGCTTTCTCTACATTTACATTGGCAATATTCATAGAATTTATCCAATTGAAGTTTTAAGTCTGAGACTGATTCAGCCATTAGCACAGTGTCATCGGCATACAGTAAGATAAACAGTTTAATATAAACATCAAGTTTCAACTCAAATTCTATTGAGATTGATTCTAAACCTGTGACATTTTCTCTAGCAAAACATTTTCTAGGTCATTTAAAAAAAAAGAAAATAAAAATGGAGATAGATTTTCACAAGGAAAATATTCGGATTTCAAACCACTGCCGCCGTGCGCGGTCCCGGCTGAAGAATAGGCCCGCAGCATCCTCTGAGCTTGGAGTATGAGCCATCCTAACAGAAGACCCCGAGGGGACCCCGGGATATAGAAATAGGACCCAGTATCTCCGGCTTGCGGGGTGTGACCCCTCCTAAACGGAGGCTGACCCCGAGGGTCCCGGGATATAGAAATAGGACCCATTCCGTGGTTGCGCGGGATTAATAAATACACAACCCATCTTTCGGATGGGATGTAAACTCAGGTCCACGTGTTGGGAGAAATGCCACGCTTCCTGCACGTTAAAGAACCCTTGTAGCAAGCTCTTTTGGGGGTGGTCCGTAGGTGATCGGTTACAAGGCTAAATTCCCCGCCCTTGACGATGTAACCCTACTTTTCCAGTGGCAGTCAGAATTTCCCGTCCCATGGCCCTTTCCATACCCCAAAGTCATTATTTATCAACAAACTTGTTCTCGTCTTGATATAGCTGAAATATTGCTGAGTAGACGTTAAACAATATTCAATCAATCAATCAATCAAACCACTGAATGATAAACATGACTTAATATTACTGTACATATCAAAAATGACATTATACATATTGCCATTGATATTTGATAACAACATTTTATACCATAAAGCATCTCTGATTACAGAATCGAAAGCTCTCTCGAAATCGATAAAAGCACAGTATAGTTTCCTCTTTTTCATTTTTAAAAAATCATAAAAAGTATTTAATACAAACATGCTATCTATTGTTGAGTACTCTCTTCGGAAACCACATTGGCTTTCATTTAAAAGAGAAACTTCATCAGAAAATTTGGTTAATCTTTCACATAAAATTGCCGTAAATAGTTTACCCATACAACTGACAATAGTTATCGGTCGATAATTTTTGGGATTGTTTTTGTCCCCTTTATTCTTATAAAAAGGTTTAATAGTACCCAATATCCATGATTCTGGTACTTTACTAGACTTGAAAATCAGGTTAAATAATTGTTTGTAATCTTCTAGAAATAAATCTGATGCAAATACCCCTCCTTATCATGATATATCTGTTTAATATTTCATCTACGAGTATTTGCTACAACGGACTGAGCACCAACTATACCGGATTTGAGACATATTCACCGAAGTGACACTAAGTAACACAGAATGTACTGTGTGTTCTCCGGATAGTGGGTGGATATAAAGGAACAGAACAGAACAGAGAACAGTATTCCTTTAAAGTTTTGTAGAATTTGCTTCATTGGTTTCAGAGAAGATGAAAATGTTAAACGCTAACGGACGATGGGCGCAAAGCAATAGCAATAGCTCACACAGAGTCTTAGGGTCAGGTATGCTGAGAAAATCATGCAGTTTTGCTGAATATTAGGATTTTTAATATACTAGTTAAGCAGATTTAATTGAAAAATCGATAGAAATCTGTTTTATACCACAAACCGCCGTGACGTGGTAAAAAACGAAATTTGCATCTACAGCCTAAAGATTTGTACATATAACATCTGTTATTTTAAGTCAACAGTTTATAATGTAAAATATAAAGGTTATTTTCCTATTCATCCTGGATAATGTCCTCTCAAAGTGGTATTGGGTTTCGATCATCTGTATTGGCCCACGGCGAAGATCACAATGCAAAATAACTGTAAATGGACATTATTCAGAATTAATATGAAAATACCCATTTAATAACACTACCGTAATAAATTCAAAAATTCTAGGAGTGAAAGATGACAAAGATGTATTTCTGTTGACATAGCAATTTTATGCCCGCTTCCTGGACACGAGCTATTGGTTTCGGAATATTGCATTTGCTTTATTCATTTATTCTTCGCGGCTTTACTTTGCGTCTGGAAGATGGTACGGAAGATATCTGGTCAAATTAATCAAATTTGGGGTTTACTATTTTCTGGTTTCTGTAGAAGTGGTGCCATCAGAAATGATGGCCATCCAAGCACCTCCCTGTTTGACCCAGAAAAAAAGAGTTCCACTGACAAGCTCACGTGTGTCAAATCGACATCTTTGGCCTCTTGTTTGAAACAAGACCAATATCAAAAATCCAACAGCTTATTGCGCATCTGCAGACTAAAATGCAACAATTTCATAACAAAATTAAATCCATAAATCAAAAATGAGGAAGGAGATCCATTGACAAGGTTCATCTAACGGACAGACTGACGGGACCAAAACAATATCCCAGCATTTTCTTCAGAAAAGTGCGGGGATAACAACTGACCATTTCGACTGAATAGTAACTTGATAATTGTTGTACATTTAAGTTCTGCACTTTNTATAGCGGGACAATAGTTTTAACTGTTGTTTTACATCTTCCAGATGACCATGTGAAAATAATGACCCTGTTCAAGACAGTAAGGGTGAAAAAGATACCCTGTTTAAGACAAACTGATTGCAAAAACATGACCCATTCCTGCGGCACACTCATACTATCATAATATCTAGTACCGTGAGTACTCTGTAGAGGAGGGGGATGGAATGAACAGGGGGTCACTCGCTCACACCTCACACTTATCTCTCCCGCTTCCGACTCCACTCTCCTTATTGTCACCTGTCAACTAATCCTCCGAATCTCCCAATTCCCACACTTCTGTTCACCTCTTCAACTTTCCACCCTTCGTCTCCCATCTCTCGTTTTACAGATACATACTCTCGTAGAGTAGGTGTATACGAATCCCAACGCGTTCAATCTATCGGAGCCATCTCCTCCACGGATCCACAAATTAATACTT
>MJUU01067485.1:20584-48781 GCA_002080025.1 Modiolus philippinarum
CCCCCCCGGGGGGGGGGGGGGGGGGGGCGAGGACATTATCCAGGATGAATAGGAAAATACCTTTATATTTTACATTATATAATACAGCTAGACTGTAGATCTATGCAAATTTCGTTTTTACCATGTCACGGCGGTATGCGGTATAAAACACATTTCTATCGATTTTTCAATTAAATATGCTGAACTAGTATATTAACTGATTGTCTCAGCTCACCTGATGACCTTAAGGGTCTGTGTGAGCTATGGTCATCGCTTTGCGACCGTCCTTTAGCATTTAACATTTTCATCTTCTCCTCTGAAACCAATGAGGCAAATTCAACAAAACTTTACAGGAATACTGCAATCGTAACTACTCGGCCATTTACTGGATAAAAGTTATTCTTAAGTGTAGCGGAAATGGCCGAGTAGCTACGATTGAGGAAAACTGTTCACTGCTCTGTTCTGTTCTGTTCCGTTATATCCCTCCATTATCTGGAGAACACACAGTAAATTATGTGTTATTTACTGTCACTGTGGTGAATATGTCTCAAATCCAGTAGTTGGTGCTTGATACTCTTCATACTCGCAGATGAAATATAACTTAAAATAGCTGCTGTATTACTAGAAGAGAAGAGCACTCTGTAGGCTAAAGTGAGGCCAGGTCTATCATATACAATACAGAAAATAAACAGTTTATATGTATATGTTAGTGGATAACTGTAGTCACACTCTATTGACATGAGTCACAATGTTAGGGACCGACCATTTAACTTGAAGGGGAGGGGCTATGGTTTAAAAAAAATAATCTGGAGCCGATTTTATGTGAAAAAAATATTTTGGCTGCCAAAATGATGAAAAAAAAATTTCTGACGGAGGCTTTCTTCCCCCAAAAATAATGTTAATTTTGAAAAAAAAATATTTTGTTGATACACGTGAAAAAAAAAAAAAAAATTGTTTCGCGCAAAGCGCGAAAAATATTTTCTGTCCAGAAAAAAAAAACAACCCCCTCCCTTTCCAGGTTAAATGGTCGGTCCCTTAATTTCTCTACTTGTAAAGCATATACCAATCCTCCACTTATATTTTCTATATCTACGTGCAGCTTATATGGTATACATGGAAAAGCAGAGCAATCCAAAATTGATTGGATTATGTTGCTAGTATTATCAAGCAAAGCAGAACATTCAATTTTATCTTAGGCGCAATAAAGCAGATGATGCAGTGAGTTTATAAATTTCTGGTGGACTGTACTGAGACACTCACAGTGAACTAAAAATGTTCAAGATCTTCTAAACCATTATCACGCAGGGGACAATCTGGTTTAACTTCAAATTGATTAAATTTGTGACGATTAGACTGTAGTGTATAGGTACCAAGAAGCAATCTTGCCTAAATAATTGCTTTAGAAATAGATGTTTTCTCACAAACCTGCAGCTTCCAAAATTGAATGTTTATAGCCAAAACAAACAGATCCATATGTCACCGTACTTTTGGTATTTGTTCACAAATCTATTTCTCTGCCCAGTACCTGTGAACAGCCTTATAAACAGTGGTTTTCATAAAATGTCCATTTCATTTTTAAAGCCTGACAAAAACATGGGCGCCAGCACTGAACATACTCTATAGAAAAATTATCATTTTCATTAACTTCTCTGCAACAACTGAAGCACTTAACTGTATTGGAATAATGTATGGAAGGTCCTTTACAAGGTCCTTTACAAAGGTTACTTATGTTAATTGGATTGGACAAGCATGGCTACCAGTGGAGAATAAAGCTTAACATTTGACCCTATGGGAAAACATTTTGGTCATCACCTGTAAAGGCTGTATAAATGCCAATTGCCCAAAACTTCAGGCCAAATTGACTATTAAGAATCCGTTTTGTTGAATATTTTGAGTTTTAATATACTAGTTAAGCAGATTTAACTGAAAATTCAATAGAAATCTGTTTCATACCGCGTCTGGAAGATGGTATGGAAGATCTCTGGTCAAATTAAACCAAATTTGCAGTTTACTACTTTTCTAGTTTCTGTTACGTACCCAGAAGTAAGAGAAACGAATGACCATTTCGACTGAATATAGTAATTTGATAATTGTTGTAAATTTTAGTTCTGCATTTTGGCAGTTTTCATCAAATTATGTCTTATCACTTAACATACAGTGTCAGTTTTTCACAGAATATAGTTTTTTTGAAAAGGCGGGACCGAATATCTAGTACGAGTAGAGGAGGGGATGGAATGAACAGAGGGGTCACTCGCTCACACCTCACACTTATCTCTCCCTCCTTCCACTCCACTCTCTTTTTATTACACCTGTAAACTAATCCTCCTAACCCCCCACTTCTTTTCACCTTTTCTACAACTTTCCACCCCTCTTCTGTCTGCTTTAGTTTTACAGATGCATCCTCTCATAAAGTATGCTTAGACGTATCCATGTCTGTTGAAAATATAAGTGCACAAATATCTAGTATTATCTTTTGAATTATTTAATATACATGCGGTATAAGTGAAAAAAGTTATAAAGGAATCTAATATAAAGTTGTTTACCCATAAAACATGTAAAAGAGAAGGATATGGAATGAATGTGTATGTGACGACATGTTATATGAGTAAGAAAGGAAATGTTGAATATGTCAAAGAGACAACGACTCAACCGAAAAAGCAGAATAAACAACCGAAGACCACCAATGGATCTTCAATGAACGGCGGGCTATTCCCACACCCGAAGGCAGGGTGCATTGTTCTCCCCAGAAATTTTTGATAGTGCTGTGGTGTGCGTGACAAGTAATTTTTTTGGACCAAACTTCAATGCGGTGAGACCATAGTTTCAGCATAACATATTTAACATATGATGGGTGCCTATACATTCTACCAATGAGATTTACAAACTTTCTGCACATACAAATTGAAGTCTGATATTTATATGTCATTTTCACATCTGAGTCAGTGGTTTAGATCTTTCTCTACTTATCTGACAAAAGCTGACAAAGAGTAGAAGCTAAACTAGCCTTTAGCATGGATTTAGCAAATATGATACCATAAGTCACTTTTGTGGATGTAAAATTAATTATTTGTTTAGTAGAATAATATATATTTGCTGAATTTGTACACTTCTGAGCTGAAAGTATTACTAGAAAATTAGAAAATAAACCATTCTTTATCAGATATAAAAAAAATTAACAATACTGATACACAAATATTAAAATGTAGAACAGCATTGAAAGGTCAATTTACCTTCAGTTTGTTATGTGGCTAATTTTAGCTAACACTGCAATTTTAGATGAGCTTGAGTTTAATTAAGGCCAATCTGCCAATGAAATGCTATAAACATATTATTCCATCCTGAATTCAGTGTTTCTTGATGTTAATATTTATGAAAAGTACACTTTAATAGCAGAAGTAGATTCTTCTGCTCCTTTTCAGGAGGAATTTAATTGTAAATAAACATGCATGAAATATTGCTCGATGTCATCTTCTTTCCAAATTCTCCCCTGGCGAACGTCGGTATATATTCATCTTTCATGTTTTTCTTTGTCTATAAATTGTCTAGAAAGGTGAAAAAATTAATTTAATGAAACTGGGTAATTGTCCAGATTAATTTACTCAAGCCATGTGAATTTCATGCATGGATTAGTTCTATCAAAACACTGTGATCTAATCACCGATCATTACCTGTTTACCTGTAAGGCAATTAAGGTGTCACCTGCAATAAACAGTGTCAATAAGAGATGTAGGAAGTCATTAACTAATAGCTGCTTTTAAAAGTTAAATGAAAATATTTGAAATCAATAGCGCTGTGCTTCAAATATAAGCGCTGCGCTACGGAACGATAGCGCTGCGGCTAAGAACGATAGCGCTGAAAAGCGCAGCGCTTAAAGGGGCTGGGGAGAACACTGGGGTCCACTCTGGTCTCATGAAAACTAAAAAAAACATAACTGTTTTTGTAAAATGAAATAACGCATGATTAAAGACATGCTTTGAAACATTTACTGAATTATTGTATGAGTTTAGCTATGAAGAATAAATATCTATGAATTTTATGATTTTATATTAATAGGAATGTTACATACCGGATTAGGAGAATCTCAGATAAACAACCTTCTGTCGACCATAAACCTGAACATGATTACAGATAAATCTTTGAAGAAAAGAGAGACAGAAGTGGGGGAAGCCCTAGAGGTTAACGCAGAGCAATCTATGGCACACTTTCTGGCTTTAGAATCATTCTTAGAAGAAAATAACTCAAGTGGTATGTTATAATCTCATTATAGACAATAATGGAATTACTTTTATAACCCCCCCCCTTTTTCAACTGGAAGTTTAAAACATTTTACTGTAATATAAAAAAGAATGGAAATGGGGAATATGTGAAAGAGACAACCACTCGCTCAGGAATAGAAAATCAACAGCCTAAGGCGACTTGTGGATCTTCAATGAGCGATGGGAAAACCCCACACTCAGAGGCAGGCTTCAGCTGGCCCCTAAAATGTATAACATAGATAAGATAAGATAAGATTGTTTATTCCAATTAATGGTCCCACAAGGGGCATACAAATTTCATGCAATGATTAAGATTCATTTCAGGTACACATACATACATACAAAATTAGACAAAGAACATGAGAACATATACACACACACGCATATATATCTATATAATGTATATAACGATTGTAATAAACTGATAATTATATAATAATATTTCCAATGGTCAGGCCAGAGCCAAGCAGGGATAATACCAGGAGAAATATAAATATACACAATATATATAACAGTCAACCATGTTGGCGTCTAATCTCAAGACACTCTTGGATATAAGTTCCGAGAAGGTCTAGAACATCAGAATTCTCATTTGAAAAAATCCAAATAAATTTTGAACGATCATTCATTGCACTAAAGTTTAAACAGAGTTTCTCTAAACAGGAAAAAAATTTTTCTTCTTTCGTTATTATATAAATAACATTCGGTTAAAAAGTGTTGGTCATCTTCAACTTTACCCTTTGAACAATATATACAAAGTCTTTCTGAACGCTCAATGTTTTTGTATCTGCCGCACTCAATTCTCAAAGGATGTGCACTGATTCTTAATTTGCATATGGCTTGTCTTAATTTGAATTGTTTGAGATCTAAATACTTTTCTCGTTCAAAACAGTTTTTGATTAAAAAATAAGTATCAAGTTTACCCTTTTTAGATTCTTGTGTTTCTAGTTTTAGTTTAAACCAATATTCAATATAACATGTTCAGCGAAATGGACACCCTACTAAACTTTGTGACAAATAAGAAACTAAACTTTTCAAAAATAACAAGACCAACAAAGGCTAGAGTTTCCTGACTTGGAAAGTATACATGTCCTTATTTCAAATAAGGAGAATTATAAATTTTGGTCTAAATTTTATGTAATTAATTTACTCAACTTAAAAATTTTACATGTATAATTTTTTTGTGTCTCTCCAACTTTGTAAGAATTCTTGCCCATTTTTGCATGATGCTTCACAGGTGACTAAATATGGGTTAACTTGCATTCACTCACTCCAAAGCTTCATATTCTGGCTCACAGGATGATATTTTACGATATCTTGCTGTCAAAATTCCGATAACATATACTTTTATATCTACATGCTATTTTTAAGACAATTTGAATGAAGAAGATATGGAACAAACACGGGATGGTATCAGATGTTCAACAGACACATGTTGGCAGAAGAAGGGGTCAGGAAAAAGCTTTGACAGTCTCTCTGGTAATATATAAATACCCATAGTCACACAAAAATGTCCCAAATGAACCTTTTTAGGGACCGGTCAATATTTATTGGGGATTTGGGACCGGTGCAATATGTGGTAGGACACATACTTATTTTGACTCTTATAATAGTAGGACCTCAAGTTTTTTTCATTCTAAAAGGTCATAGGACAGTAACTTTTTTTCTTATTTATATACAAAAGGAAAAAAATGTGTTGTTTGTTTAATTTTTTTTGTATTGAATTTATTTGCCTAGCTTCACTCGGCCAAAAAGTCATAAATCCTTTGCAATACCCTTTATTCCTATATAGATGTTTTTACAACCATGTATTATAGTTTTTTAGACTCTATGTCACAATATCAGGCTCAATATTATTCCTTAACTTTTAATTGCACACTCACACTCCAAAAGAACTTTATTCAGGATATTTCTTTTAATTATCTCAGATATTTGTACACTTTAGTTTTTATGTTAATTACATATATTCCTTACTGCATGTTAGGTTTCAAGGCATTTCCAACTTTCAAAAAAAGTTCTGAAAATTTTGGACACTCCACTCAATAGATTATGAAACACAACCAACAGCCAGATTTAAAAACTTATGTAAAATTTTTGCTTTACCATTAATATAAATGATACCAATGACCTATCCTGTACATATTTTTCTTACTATACTACTCAACAAAAGAAACGATACACAGATTTTATCAATGATAACATTTAAATTTCCAGCAGAGAACAACAACTCGTAGATGAAAGGTATTTTTTGCACGTAAGAATTAACTTTATTCCCAAAAATGTCTCTTAAAATTCTGAACCCTCTCCGGTCACGGTCAAGGTCATTATCCGGAATTTCTTTTTGCAAACCTAAATAGTGAGAATGTCTATATTTTCTTTTTACCAAACCATCACATTTTCGAACCGGCTGACTTCCAAATTCTGTTATGTCGATCATGAATCCCTCACGCCTAAATTCCGATTTCAACTTCCGTTCTCGTAAGTGTAAAAGCGTGTAACGCGATGTTGACGTTGCGACGTCTCACAGGTCCCGCTGTCACGTGATTAATCATTTGATGGGCACATTTGCTTCAGATTAATCAAAAGTCCTAAGTTTATTCTTCTTTTCGCATAACGATTAATTGAGAGTGCAAAAATCAAGATCGAAGGTCTGATCGCGATAATTCATTGGTCACGTTGATTTTGGATTGAACGGGGCATCGAAATGAGACATTGTTTTCAACTTTTCGAAATGGCAAATTGTTAATCTGATGAAGTGTCCCGATTATTGACATCAAACAATTTAAACCATTTGTCCGTTAACGACAAACGCGATCATAGGGCGAAAAAAATCCATTCCGGATTTTGATCGTATCCGTTTCGGAATTGATCTAAGAATGGAATAAACAAATGCGTTGTGGCGTTGAATACATTAATACACTAAAATAAAAACTTTAAATTGCGAAATACAAAAATATTTACAAAATTAACTGTGTATCGTTTCTTTTGTTGAGTAGTATATATAAAAAGTTTCATTGCATTTCAATGAAATTCAAAAAAATTCTGAGCACTTAACTCAGTAGATTAAATTATGTCTTATCGGTATTGTGCAACAATGCCTACAGTCAACTTTAAAAACTTGCATAACTTTTTTGTAATATTTTAAGCATATATCAAACTCAGTATCTACTCTCATTATATGTTTTTCTTACTGCATACCAATTTTCATTGCATTTCAATAAAATTTAAAGAAATTCTGAGCATTTTACTCGGAAGATTAAATTATGTCTTATCAGTAATGTGCAGCAATGCCTACAGTCAACTTTAAAAACTTGCAGAACTTTTTTGCAATATCTTAGATATATATCAAACTAAGTATCTACTCTTAGTATATATTTTGCTTACTGCATACCAATTTTCAATGCATTTCAATGAAGTTTAAGAAATTCTGAGCACTTCACCCAGAAGATTCATTTATGTCCTATCGGTATTATGCCTACAGTCAACTTTAAAAACTTGCGCATTTTTTTTTGTAATATCTTAGTCTCTGTTATTAAAAATTTAAGTGTGAAAGGCAATTAACACACATGCAAGATGTCTTTTAATATTTTTCTCAGCATATGTTGTATGTTCTCTTATTGCTATAGCCATTCTTTTTAAGTAGGACACCCACTTTTTTAGCGAACTTTTAATGTAGGACAACCTCTTTTATTGTATTTGTACAGGATAGGACATTGACTTTTTTTCACTGAAAATTTAAAATGCATCTGTCCCAACTCCAAAATAAATATTGACCGGTCCCTTAGCCTATGTTCTTGTATCAATTTTTTTCATTTTTGTGTGTAATTTTTGTCTCGCCTTTAACGAATAGTCGTGGAAGTGAGACATAGGGATCCAAATTCTGTCAGTGTCGTCAACAAGCAGGTTAACCTTAGAAATTAAAGTTTTTTAGAAGTAAACTAAATACATTAAATCTGTATGGAATTGCCTAAAAATTGGTCTGTTGCTAATTCATGGTCAAAATATTGTATTCATGGCAATATTATGAAATTTTTTTAAATTTTTTTATTTTTCCGTATTTTTGGCATTAGTTGGATTTTTTATATCTTGGTTTATTTGTTTACTATATGACATGGGATCATGTAATCTCGTATACAGATGTATCATAGGTAGTAAGCAAGCATCCAATACAAAATAGGTCACTTTGACCTACTTTTTACGCATCACTGACTTAGTTTTAAATTTACATTTTATGTAATATCTTGTGTATTATATGCCATGGGATCATGTAATCTTCTATACAGATGTATCATAGGTAGTAAGCAAGCATCCAATACAAAATAGGTCACTTTGACCTACTTTTTACGCATCAATGACTTAGGTTGAAATTAACATTTTAAGTAATATCTTGTGTATTATCACTCATAAACTTATATACCAATTATACTGGCAACAGCAAAAGCAGGCGAGACAACAGGTACAGAGGAACCTTTACGAATTTTTGAAGATCATATGGTGGCTCTGAGTTGTTTTTGTTTCATGGCTTTCATTAGTTGAGTTGTTTGACATTCTCTCCATTTCCATTCCTTTTTCTAAGATTCAGAATAAAAACTTCCATGAATGTTAAATTCTGAAAATGATGACTACTTACTCATTTTTATACAACCGCAAAAAAAAATTGCGGCTGTATATTGGTATTACAATGTCCGTTATCGTCGTCATTGTCGTCTGCCTCAGGTGTAGTCGGTCTGTAGACACATGGTTTCCGGATGATAACTTGAGTGATCTTTGGTCAAATGTTTTGAAACTTTAACACAAGAATAGTAACCACTAAAGGAAGCTTGGGATTGATTTTGGAGTTTCTTGCCCCTTCCCTTTTCTGAAAAATGGGCAAAAAAGGGCCAAATAAGTGATTTTCATTAAATTTGATGTAGAGACTTTATTACTCGTCCAATTTTGATGGATTTTTTTTTCAAAATGTTCCTTATGAAATTCCTCATCTGGATCAATTAACAGATTTGACGCAGCTTTTACCCTTCCCAAGCTATGAGGGGCCAAAGTGGGGCCACGCCCAAAAAATCTAACTTTTTTATTTCTGGTCCGATTTCAATGGGATTTGCTTTGATGGATTCCTTATCAAATTTCCTACTCTCTAAATCCAATCAGATTTGAGCTAGATCTTATGGTTACCCAGCTATAAGGGACCAAAAGGGGCCAAAATGGTCAATTTTTAATTACCTGTAAAATTTTAATTATGCATCCGATTTTGTTCTGTTTTTTTTTTTAATGTTCGTTATAAAATTCCGCATCCATAGGTTGCAGCCAATTTTTTGTATTTCTTACCGTTTCCGAGCTATAAGGGGCCAAAAGGGGCCCCACCCCAAAAGTCTAACTTTTTAGCTCACCTGGCCATAGGCCATGATAGCTTTTGTCATCACTTGGCGTCCGTCGTCTGTCCGTCGTAAACTTTTCACATTTTAATCTTCTCCTCTTAAACCGCTTGGCCAAATTAAACCAAGCTTGACAGGAAGCATCTATTTAAGGTACTTTATAAAGTTTGCTCATTTCGTGCCGATCGGTCAACAAATATGGCCGCCATGGGAGATTCTTGTTTCTGATTGGCTGATATAGAAAAATCTTCTCCTCTGTAACTGCTTGGCCAAATTAATTAATATTTGACAGGAAGCATCTATAAGAGGTCCTTTATAAAATTTCCTCATTTTGTCCCAATCCAACAACAAATATGGCAGCTATTTTCAATTCTCATTTCTCAAATTNACTGATATTTGACAGAAAACATCTATGAGAGGTCCTTTATAAAATATCCTCATTTCGTGCCGATCCGTCAACAAATATGGCCGCCATGGGAGATTCTTGTTTCTGATTGGCTGATATAGAAAAATATTCTCCTCTGAAACTGCTTGGCCAAATTAATTATTATTTGACAGGAAGCATCTATAAGAGGTCCTTTATAAAATTTCCTCATTTTGTCCCAATCCAATAACAAATATGGCAGCTATTTTCAATTCTCATTTCTCATTGGCTGATATAGAGAAATTTTCTCCTCTGAAACAGTTTGGCCAAATAAACTGATCTTTGACAGGAAGCAATAATGAGAGGTCCATTATAAAGTTTCCTCATTTCATTTTGATCCATCAACAAATATGGCGACTATGGGCGAATCTTGTTTCTGACTGCTAAGATAGAGAGATTCTTCTTCTCTGAAACCGCTTGTATATTTGACGGAAGCATCTATGAGGGGTCCTTTATAAAGTTTCCTCATTTTGTTACGATACATTTACAAACATGGTCGAAATAAACAAGTCTTGTAGCTGATATAGAAAAACAAACTTCTAGTTAATTTCTGGTCTGATTTCGACAGGGTTTATTTTAATGGATTCCTTGTAAAATTCCCTACATCTATATTCTATCGGATTTGAGCTGGGTCTTACCATTTCTTAGCTATAAGGGGCCAAAAGGGGCCATGCCCCAAAAAACGAACTTTTTCATTTCTGGTCTGATTTCTACGGGGTTTGTTTTAATGGATTCCTTATCAAATTCCCTACCTCCAGCCAGCACATTATTGTGTCCAGCATATTTCTGTGTCCAGAACATTATTGTGTCCAGCATATTACTGTGTCAATGCTTTCTCGACCTACACTTGTTCAACTGCTGCATTCGTTTCATGCTGCGCTCAGCGTAGCTCTTTATTTTCATTTTTTTAAACAATAAATTGTAAAAGATAGATCATATTTTAAGGGTGGCCAACATTTTAAAATGGAAAATAAGGACCATTTGAAAGTCTGTCAATGTCAATTTATCCAATTGAAGGTCATAGTGATTATGAAATATGTTGAGATTTGAGCAAGTGCATGCTTTTTTTTCAATAGGTTGTGCTTCGTTAATTGGGAGGAATACAGGAAAGGTCATTAATATAAAAATCAAAAGCAAAACATGCAGGTACTGCGAAGTTGCATTGAGAAACAGCACTGCACCCAAAGAACATAAATGTCAGAAAAACCATGCTGGGTCTTCTAAAGGAATGGAACCTGCCTTAGTGGTAGATATGATAAGTGATGTTATGGAAAGAGGGTACAAAATAAAAGAAATAGCAGGAGACGACGACACTACTGGGTTTGTAAGAGCACAGAATGAACTGAAAATTAACATGAAAAAGAGATCTGATAGAAATCATATCAAGAAAAATGTTGCAGTTAAACTCCTTGCACTAAAATCCAAACACAAAATATCTGTACGTGTGGTCAACTATATCATGAAAAATTTTTCTTACATGCTCGAGCAGAACAAAGGGAATGTTGAAGGCATACAGACCGGTTTGAAGGCAATAGTTGAACATATGTTTGGGAGGCATGAGTTTTGTAGCAAAAAGTGGTGCGTATTCATAGAAAATCCAAATACCAAGTACAGCAAATTGCCATATGGGAAGCCACTTTCTAACGTCAATTTAAAGCAAGATCTAATAGAAATTTTTGTCAAGAATATGTCAAAGTCTGCAGAAAAGCTCGCTCATCTGGCAAGTAGCCAAGCTAATGAAAGTCTAAACATGATGTTGGCAAGAAAAGCACCAAAATACAAACATTACTCCTCGTCTAAGAGTTTGAAATACAGATACAATGCTACTGCTTTACAGAAAAATGTTGGTCATGCATATGTGCCTCAGGTAAATGGCAATTAAGGGGACAACCAAGCAATTTTGAAGGAGGAGTGGAATGTTTTAAAGTAGATTTAAAATTTTAACAGCAAAATTATTAAAATAATTCTTGTAACTAACGACTTTAATATATATATATTATGGTGTTCAAAATCAAATGGCTCTCCCCTTAGGGACCAAGCATTTAACTTGAAAGGGGGTCCTTGTTTTATTTTCTAATATTTTGATGATGACTTTTTGTGAGGAAGGTGAAAGAGGCTTTTTACTATACTAAATATTGCCCATTTGGGAAAAAATTATTCCGTTGCGACAATTTAAAAAAAAATTTCTTTGGGTTTCGTGCAAACAAAAATATGTTTCAACCAGATTAAAAAAAAGACAAAGCCCATCCCTTCAAGTTGAATGGTTGGACCCTTAAAGAAGGATTATATTAAATTTTTCAACAGCCAATACTGAAGCTGAAAAAGTTAGACTAAAACAACTACATGTATATTTTAACAATAGCAGTGTCCAGTCAATGAGAAACAACGCATGTTTTTTAGAGAGAATTTTATGAGAGTTTTAAGGAAATATGTTGGGACTGTGATGCATACTTTTTATGGTTAATAACCATTAGTTATTCTTGTGCAAATTTCTTTTCAGGTTTTACAGACATTAGGGTTGTCACCAGGAAACGTTTGTAGAAAGAGAGCTGTAAAATTGGATCGAGAAAGACTTAGGCAAAGCCAAAAACAGACAACACGCTTGTATAAAAGAAGAAGACTGACTCTTAAAACAGAAAAGAAAAACCAGACTACAATATCTGAGGTGTTGGAGGGTACAACTTATGCAGGAGAAATTGGTAATTTACTATAACCCACATAACAGGTTTTAGGTCTATCTGGCATTTACCCACATTTTTCTCTCATAGGGCCAATAGTTATTCCATACATGTATTGGGAAAGCAGTCACAGGGTACTAAAAAGTAAGCAGGCTCACTAAGGTTCTTTTCTTTTAGAATTACATAGAACTTTGTGAATTTAGAAGAAATTGAAGCTTCATTAAGGCATACTGGTAGGTTTCAGAAAATACACATGAAAAATGGAATAAAAAAGATAACAGGAAACACCTACAATGGCCGAAAAAACATAGCCACATGCCCGAAAGTAAATAGGAACTGCACAAGAAAAAAAAACCCACAATAACAAAGGACAAACATAAACAACGATAGGAACTCGGGACATGAAATACAGATTGTGTATCTATTTTCATGGATGAATTTATTTCAGAAATTTACCTTAATTTTTTTAGACTTAGAAAAAGTTCTTTGTTTGGGAGCTCGAGTATGGTAATGTTATTTCTTCCAATGAACTGTGTCTGTGGTGGAATAATTATGTGTTCATAACTATATCTATCAATTTAAAACTTTGCTAAATTTTGTAGAAAATGAAGAAGACCTTTCAAGTCATCTGCAAGAAATTCCACCATGGGAGGAGGTAGACCCTGCCAAAGAAGGTCCCGTCGTTGTATTTGACCTTGAAACAACAGGCTTAGGTATACTTAATCATAATTTGTGTCATAACTAGCTGTGTTTCTTATATGCCCTATGGCATCTTTGTTGGATACATTTTTTGTCAAATCTGTTAACCTCAATGTTTTATCACTGGGCAAAGCACATGTCAATTGATTTTAACATGAGTTACGCCCCTTTGTCCATTGAAAATTGATTAATTTCTTCAAACCCATTAAAAAAGCAAATCAAAGATTTTGCAAAGTACAATATGTGAACAGACTAAATGATATTAATAGAGCCGTCTCATGTCACCAGTCAAAAATGATGCAATGTTTAAGTATTGAATTCAATTCCAACAAATACTTGTATAAAAATGACTAAGAAAGATAAGCACTCAATAAAGCATTTCATGTTTTTAAAATAAGCCTAGCCATTTCATATTTGTGTAACATGTTCTAGAATCTAAAGCACTCAATTATATTTTTATACTGCCTAAAAACTGGAATTACTTTTCTGCAAAGCTTAGCCATATTACACCATTTTGTTTCACTTCATGCGAAAATTCTGTTTTTTGTTTGGATGAGAGCCATGTGTTATTCTGCCATAACACCCTTGAAATCAATAACACCATCCTGTTATGATGGATACAATATCACCCTCAACTTTGTCTGGGGTGATATTTGCGATAACACCCTCAATGAAAGGCAGTCTGTTAATAATATGGCTAGGTAGTGCCAGACAGCCAATCAAATTTGACTTTAAACATCTACCGGTAATTGAATGATGATACTGATTCAATGAAAATTATTTTCAGGGAGAAATAATTATATCATACAGATATCTGCTGCAAGTGAGGACAGACACTTTGATATGTATGTTATCCCATCTAAGAAGATATCAACTGGAGCCATGGAAGTGACAAAGCTGAAATTTGATAATGGCCAGATGCATCACAATGGTGTACCTGTACCTAGTTTCACACCCAATGAAGCTTTTACCAAGTTTATGGATTTTTTAGCTGAATTCCCCGATAAGCCAGTTCTCTATGGACACAATATAAAAACTTTTGATTGTCATGTTTTGTATAACCAATTTGCTAAATTGAAGTTGTGGGATGAATTGTGTACCCACATTTCTCATTTTGTTGATACAAAATTGATGTTTAAGGCTTTGTACCCAGGTCAAGATAGTTATAAGCAATGCGATCTTGTTTCTAGTCTTTTAGGAGAGAAATATGAAGCACAAATTGCCTTGAATGATTGCAATATGTTGTTCAAACTGGTCAAACAATCTAAAGGGAATATGAAAAAATGTGTTGAAAAATGTGCATTCACAAACATGTACCCTAGGTATGCAACTAAATACTATAACAGTTTTGACTGCCTGGTAAAAGAAAAACATTATCAAGTGGCAAGGCTAAAAAGGCGGCTGTATCTTGTCTACATTTCAAACACATTGAAATATGTGTGGAGAGAAATGGGATCGATGGATTGAGGGCATTATTTAAAGAGAAAAACAGCAAAAATCAAGTGAGAGTGTCAGCATCAACAGATGATGTTCAAAAAGTATATGACTTTTGTTGTTCTGAACATGCTGAAGAGTAAATGCATTAGTGCAATATTTGTCTTGCCTGCAACTAACAGTCTCTGAAGGCTTATTTATGTTATTAGGTGGTGGGGACAATGGTGTGGTTTCACATTCTTGTTTGAAGCATATGTACTGATTTTTTATGTAACCAGATTTAATTTTTGGAATGACTAGTTGTTACTAACTCTTGCTAGTTATTTTTGGAATAGTTTTGGCACGAGTCTTTCTGTGCTAATAAGTTTTGGTATGGAAAAGTCTTAATAAGTATTATTTTGGTAAGAATAAGAGATTTTTTGTAATTTTTGGTAAGAATAATTTAAGTGATTGATAAAATTGAGTTGTAAAAATAAGTGATTTTTTGTAATTTTTGTAAGAATAAGTGATTGGTATACAAGAAATTGAGATTTTGACATTAATTTTTAAATTTAGTCAGTCTTACTGAGTAATATTGGTAGCCTTAGTCCTACTTAGTAATTGTTGGTACTATCAGCCTTACTGAGTAATTTTTGGTAACTTCAACTTTACTGAGTTATTTTTGGTACCCTCAGTCTTACATTGTAATGAGTAAAATTTAAAAGCCTCAGTCTTAACTAGTAATTTTTATAGGGCAAGTCTGAGCTAATAAATTTTGGTTTGAACGAGCCTTACTTAGTAATTGTTGTATAAATGAGTGATTGGTAAAAATTTTATGAATGTAAGTGTGTTGTTTCAGAATAATTTTGGTAGGAGCTAGTTTTTATACTCCCCTGCAAAAAAGTTAGGGAGTGTATATAGGAATCACCCTGTCTGTCAATCCATCCGTCCGTCCTTCTGTCTGTCTGTCTGTCCATATATCTTGTAAGCGCAACTCTTTCTAGACATTTAAAAGGATTTCAATGAAACTTGGTATAGTGATAGTACATGATAAATAGACTAGATGCGCATGAAGCGAGCTCTTCCTAGGCAAATTTCTCTAAGGGGAGATAATTGGACTTTACTTAGTGGCTATAGTGATTATTTAACTCGTAAGCACAACTCCTAAACGGTTTGATGGATTTCAATGAAACTTGATATAGTGATAGGACGTGAAAAGTAGATGTGTATAAGGCAAACTCTTTCCAGATGGATTTCTTTTAGGGGAGATAATTGGACTTAGTGTTTATGTTATCCATATATCTGGTAAGCACAACTCCTCTTGAAAGCTTGGATGGATTTCAATGAAAATTTAGTATAGTGATGTAGATGCGCATTTAGCAAACTGCAAATATTTAACTGTCATTTCATAGTGGAGGTTTATGGAATTGACAACAATTTTGAGTTGGGGTTGCTGGTGGGGGGTATCCTCAGTGAGCTCACTCACAGGTCTAGTTTGCTAGTAATTTTAAAAGCAGCAAATGGTTATAATAAATTTTCGAAGAAGCAACTTTAGCAAGTTGTTTATAGTATTTTTTTGTATGAGCTAAATGTTCATAATTAAATGTTTTAATATGCATACTGTTTTGGGAATATATTTAATAATATTTAAACCCAGAGAGAATAACATAAACTGTTTTACCCTTCATGATTCAGTCCTAAATCTAATTATTTTGTATAATGCTATCTATTGTTTTATTTGAAGAATAGAAAGGCAGGTTCCTGGATAATGAATAAAACTTATTAGCAGTACCCTATAGTTTTCACTTTATCCATCTGTCCATCTGTCATTCAGTCTGTATGTCTTTCCACAATTTCTTGTGAACAATAAAACTAATGAAAACTGCGCGCAATATAAAGATCCTAAATTTTACACATTGACTAAGTGCCATTTGGAGATTTGCATATTAAAGATATGTGCATGTCATTAAATATTTTTGTTGTAGGGTAAAAACTTAGTTCACAAATCTTGAGAATTGGCATTTGCAAACAACTATGCTTAGCACAAATCTGAAATTATACACGATGACTTCATATCATGTGAAGAACGCCATTTAAAAAAAAATCAAATATTTATACAAACAGGGCTCCCTGACTTTGTAAAATTTCTATTTTAAAAATTGTAATGATTGCCTGCATATGTTTATTAGATGTGATGTATGTGTCATAGTTTAGCCTTCAAAGGCATTGCTTACACTATACATTTAGAAAATTTTATATAATGTAGAACATTGGTATCAGCTGCATGAAGCAACTTTAAAGACTGATTGATTGAGATAATGTTTTGCGTCCTTGCGACAATATTGTAGCAATATAAAGTTGAACATGAAAGGGATGATGAAATAAATATGAAATGATGATATCAACTAAAAAGATTAAAATTCACATACATCTAGGTGTGCATAATAAAAATGAGGAGATATGGAGTAAATGTCAACCAGACACCAAACCCCCAACAATTGCCACATCACATACACAGATTCCCATACAGTCTTCAACATGACCGTAGTCACTGTATGTAAATCTAAGTATGGCCCCAGACACAAATAAAAAGTACACCTATCTCAACAAAAGCAAGTGAAGCTCAAAAGTGTATGGTTTTCAAAACATAAAGACATGTATTTAGACTGTAAGAAACTGACTATCCTAGACAAAAAAAAGATTATAGAGTGAATATGCCTGTGACAAGCTATATTTACAATTAATGGGAAACATTTAAAGAAATTCATTTACTAGGTACATGTAGGAGAATGTGTAGTAAATGTACATGTTTGAAGGAAGAGAAATTACATGCCTTATCATACTCTTTCAAAAAATAGAAATGTTACTAGTATCTGTAGTCTGGTTTCATGAAGAAAGAAAGCACATGAAGATAATTTTGAATTGAAGTACATTTTGTTGACTAAATTAATATTGTCTTCTATTAGGGGCCATGCGTATTGACAATCGGCCCAACGTGAATTACCTGGAACTATGAGCAGTTATGTTAGATTACATATAAATGTAATATTAGTACTGACAAGTAATAGCTCAAACATTTTTTAACCTTAGGATTTTCCACAAATAAAAAAAAAACAAGGTCAAACCAAACTAGATGTCTGAATTAGTTTATTTAAGAATGTTTAAAAATCTGTGAATGAAATCTGACCTCACTTGATTTCAGTGACTGCCATTTTGAAAATGACGGCCATCTTGAAAAGTTTGATTTACAGTATAACTCCTTAGGACCTCTCTACCATCATACGAAATTTTGTGTAAATATTTCAAATCATTTCCGAGGTAATTATATGGCACCATATTTTGAAAATGATGACCATCTTAAACATTTAAAATTTACTGTATACAACCCCTCTACCATCATAGAAGATTTCATGTAAATCTTTCCTGTAATCTCAGAGATAATGTGGAACCATTGTAAAATGGTGGCCATTTTGAAAATGGCAGCCATCTTGAAAGTGGCAACCATCTTGAATTTTTACGTTACAGCAAATGCCCCCTAGAACATCTCTAATAATTTCCTAGCTAGTTTTATGTTACTATTATTAGATGGCGGCCATTTTGAAAATGGCAACCATTTTGAATTTTTATGTTACAGCATACACCCCCTAGAACCACTCTACCATCATTCAAAATTTAGTAAAGATCCGTCCAATAATTTTCGACCTAATTTTATGTTACTATTTTTAGATGGCAGCCATTTTGAAAATGGCGGCCATATTGGATTTCTAAAATTTACTTTATACACCCATAGGACCCCTCTACCATCATACAAAATTTCGTGTAAATCCGTTCAGTAGTTTCTGAGTATTTTGTTTGATAGCTTCATGGGGAAAAGAAAGATATTTGCTTGTCTTGATCCTTAGATTATCCCCCTTTCATATCTATAAGACAAAACTAGACTTCAAACTGTGAAATCTCAAAAAGTCTTCGGTAGAATTTTGAATTTATATTGAAGGTTGTAGTTTCATCTTTAAAATATATTATTTTTATTAAAATCGGTCTGCCCGTTTAGCTTCAGGGGCAGTTTGAAATGACAAGACACCCCAATTTCCCTATATAACTATACAAAAACCTTGTAAAAAGGTTGAAATTACCACTCATTTTAAAGGCACTGTAGAAAAAAAACCGTTCGGTAGATTTTTTTGATTTTTTGTAATTTTGTTTTAATATAATAGATTAACAAAATATATCAATATGAAAAAAATCTGTCTGCCGATGTATTAGTACTGATCTACCTTAAATAAATATAATGACATTCATTCCGTTTCGTGTGGAAATCGCTGTATTTGATTGATTGCGAGAACTTTCGATCAGTTCCGTCACTTTGTTTTATTTGTCAGTAACACTTAATTTTAACAACGACAAAAGTAAACAAAGACGGTGGAGTAATCTAGAAAAACAAATGTGCATCATCTACGCTTTTTATTTAGTAATCTTGTGCGAACACTTGCAATCTATTTACGGAATGGAATGTAATTATAAGTAATGAATGTAATGCATGCAGTTTGTAGTTTTTATAAATTAATTGTCATGTGAAAGCTTGGACCTTGGAACATTTTCCCTCAAAATGTACTACGGTATACGCTTTCACACTCGAATAAAACTAAACAATATTGCATTCAATTCTTAATTAAAATAACGTTACTCACAAACATATTATGCAAATCCTCGGATACAAATTCGAAACTAAATTGTAATGTTTAGGCCATGTGTGCTTAAACTGATCCGATAGTTTCAGGGGAAAAGATCATGAAGAGGTTTGTGACGGATGACGAAAGCCAGGTGATCGATAATAGCAGTTCGCACCTATCCGTCGGTGACCTGAAAGGGAAATTAAAACCCTAGGAGTACAATTCCTTTACATAGAAAACAAATTTAAATATTTGCTTGAAATCAGAGTGCAAGAAGAAGGGCCACTTTTGTTGCAAAAGACACGTTTTAAATCCCAATGTAGTCTGACTTTAATTCTTATTTTGTCTATTCGCAGATACGTGAATTGTCGACATGGTTATCTGCGCAATTGAAATTTAGTGTAAAAAACTGTAATTTTTCATACAGATCGCATCAGACCTTATTTTTAAATATAAAATAAATTGCTTTCTTTGGGTGTCTTCATATATTATAGTGGAAGCAATTTTATTCGTTGTAACGAACAATAGTACTTAGACAGAAATTAAATTTGCTTTATTTGTTGTATTCTGTAGCACAATATGCAAATTAAACAAAAACAGTACTTTTTTCCAGAAATTAAAAAGTCATTTTAACTACGTGTTTTTAAGTACATATATTTTAATCTTACCTTCAGAGGTGGAAAATTAGAAATTAGAAGAATCATTTTTATATCATACACTATTCATACTAGTGAATTAGCTTATCATTGAGAGTCCGAGAGACTTTTTTAACTAATCCTTGGCATAATATTGAGAGTTAAATATCCTTTTATTAACAATATATAATTCAAGAAAAAAGTATGTGATCATAAGTGTCGATCAATTTCATTAATATTTACAAACATCTTCATATTAACGAAAGGAAAGGTCATATGTAATTGATTCCTATACTGACTCCTGTAATTTAAAGTTGCTGATGCAGGAGACGTACAATTTCCCATTGAAGAAAATATCGCACACATTCTGTATTTTTAATTGGAATTGTCAGAGAAATTGTCTACGGGGACATTTTAATTAAAAGCTATTGTAGCACTTAATTTGACATGGCGTCAAACGACGATTTTCTGACATAACAATAAAAAATGGTATTCAATGAGATGCAATTTTTAATATTACATACTGTTCAAAATTATCAAACGCACATGAATCGTTTAAAGAGAAAACAAACCAATGTTTAAGATGTTTTACGAAACACTTTGTAATGGAGTACAGTTAACTTTAGTTCAAACATTACTTAAATGTGTTTTTAAATGTTTTGGGGTACAGCAATAAAAATATGGCATGTAAGTTTTGAGATTCAAGAGATTTTCATTTTATCGCTATAATAGAACTTTTTTTCGTTGACTTAGAAAATGCAGTTTGGATCTATGTAAAGAAAAGAACATGACAAAAAGAAAAGGGTTCGATCAATAATCCATATTTCTCTTTAATATATCGATTTGTTTACCGATATATAGTTCATTAATGTGGGAAAGATAACAGGAAACACCAACAAGGCCGAGAATTACAATCACCTGCCCTAATCTTTCAGATTTCTGCACAAGAAAAACAATAGAATGACACAAGACAAGCATAGACAACGTTAGTAAATCGGGATAGCCAGACTTCGGACCGGCACTAGTAAGAGCTAGCGGTAGGGCTGAACAGGCTTATGGATACCCAAACTTCCACTTTCTCTATCCCGTTTCCTTATAGTATAATAAACATACAATAAATACCCAATATAGGTAGACTATTAACCACAAAACAACAATCTTAAGAGGGAAAGAAAAGGACAAAAAGTAATTTAGAAGGATGGGTCAAGGAGTGTTATCCGCTTAACTGCGGGCTATCTCAATGAGCCTAATCTGATCGTAAAATACTGTCGCACTACGAAATAAAAATCTAATTCAAAATTTCACAAAGTGTTTGGTAAAGAATCATTTATTGATTTCAGTAGCCAACGGCAGTATCAGTGAGAGGCCAGTATACCTTCAGGTCATTGGATCCTAAAGCAAATTTAAAGGATTTATAAAGTATATCCTTTCAGTATCCCCGATTACGTAAATAATATAAGTTAATGCATTAATCAAAAAAGAAAGGATAAGACCCTTCAGAATGTATAAAAAACGGCAGCCATACCGACAAATTTAATAGACAAACTTAATGCAATCGTGCATGTTGTGGAGCAATTACATAATGGTCGGAAACAGAAAAATATCGCATACATCGTCGCCTTTTTTAAATGAGTGCTTGTAACGATTGGTTTGCTATCAGATCGTACATGACCTAATTTGTGCTCCATGCTTTTAACCTTCCACCTAAAATAATCATAATAAAATTAACAATAACAAGTAACAACTGTGTTCGCAAGCGAAACACAAAAGTCTCCCAAACGAACTCCCAAATCAGACGCCTGGGCATTATAGAACCCCCTTTCAAAAAAATTTGACCAGGGGTGCCCCTTATAATTAACTTTATACATATAGTTGAAGTCAAAACATAACATATACGGCAGAAAACACGGTTTTCTCAAAATTATAGCTTTTTGGCTTGGTTTCCATGGGAAGCAAATGCTCCATTATCCATAACAATGAATTTCACACAAAAAATTTGGGCAGGGATCTTCTTATAACCTAAATAATTCATATAGCTGTAATGAAAATACAATTATCAATAATAAATGCGTTTTCTCAATTTCTTTGTATGGTTTCCATGGCAATGGTACCAATTTTGAAAATTATGGCTTTTTGGCCTGGTTTCCATGGCAACCAAATGCTCCATTATCCATTACAATGAATTTCATACCTTGTTTCAGAAATATTTTGGGCAGGGGTTCCCCTTATAAACTAAATAATACATTTAGCTGTAATGAAAATACTATTTTCAATAATAAATGCGTTTTCTCCAAATTGCAATTTTTTCGTATGGTTTCCATGGCAACGGTACTAATTTTGAAATTTCTTATTCTGTGGGAACCTTTCTTACATGACAAACATCTTTTCTATGAAGTTTCATGGAGTTACAGTTACTAGTTTTCAAGATACAGTGAATACATGGTGAAAAAAAAATCATTTTCCCATAGGGTTTTCATGGAGGACCCCAACCCTATTTGAGCCCCCCAAATGTACCCGTAATGGACCCCAATCTGAAAATTGTTTAGATGATGCACTACTAGATATACTGGGCTAACATCCTTCAAAGTTTCAAAGGTCTAGGTCAAATCCGGACGAGAAGAAAGAAAGAAGAAGAATAACTATATTTGCAATTGCAAGCAATAGCTGATGTCGCCCCAGACAGCCAATTGGATGATTCCAGCTTGTTCGCAGCATCAAAATGTACCTAGAAATCAAATTTCGTTGAAATCGGACAAAGTTGAATTTTCTAAGTATTTCGGCGGCCATCTTTGGAAAGGTGGCCATGTTGAAAAAATTTCCTTCCATTCCCACCTCCAGATAGTGATCCAACTTTGTACCAAGTATGGATGAATTCTGTCAAAGCATGATTGAGAAAATTTCAATTTTTGTGAAAATTTGACGAATTTCGAATTTTTCGTATTTCGGTAGCCATCTTGAAAATGGCGGCTGCTTTGAAAAAAAATTTCCTTCCATGCACCCCTCCAGATAGTGATCCAACTTTGTACCAAATATGAATGATATCTGTCCAGGCATCTTTGAGAAAATAGGTGGACAAAAATCCTTGGAAGAAAGAAAGAATAATGAAAAATAATAATAATAACAACAAAGAAACGGACAAAAAACAATATGTCGTCCCGACTACGTCTGGGGCGACATAACAAGTTAAAACTGTGTTCGCAAGCGAAACACAAAAGTCTCCCAAACGAACTCCCATATCAAATTTCAAGGCATTACGAGACTCCCTCAAGAAAAAAATTTGGGCAGGGGTTCCCCTTATAACCTATGTAATACATATTTCTCAAAATTAATATTTTTGATCAGAAAACTCAATTTTTTCTGCAAAAAATAAGTTTCTTGTTTTTTTGCCATGGCAACCAAATGCTCTTTTGTCCATTTCACCCTATTTCAGACCTCTTTCCAAACAAAATTTGGTCAGGGGTTCCCATTTATAAGCTATATAATATATATTTCTCAAATTCCTTCTATTTTATCATAAACCAAATAAAAAAAATAAGTTTCTGGTTTTGTTTCAATGGCAACCAATGCTCTTTGGTCCATAACACACTATTTCAGACCTCTTTCCAAAGAAAATTTGGGCAGGGGTTCCCCATATAACCTATGTAATTCATATTTCTCTCAAAATTCCTTTTTTTTATCAGAAAACTCAATTTTTCAACCAAAAAATACGTATCTGTTTTGTTTCTATGGCAAACAATTGCTCTTTTGTCCATTACACCCAATTTCAGAGCCTTTCGAAAAAAATTTGGACAGGGGTTCCCCTTATAAGCTATCTAATACATATTTCTCAAAATTCCTTCTTTTTATCAAAAAAACCTAATTTTTCAAAAAATAAGTTTCTGGTTTTGTTTCCATAGCAACCAAATGCTCTTTTGTCCATAACACCCTATTTCAAACCTCTTTCCAAAGAAAATTTGGGCAGGGGTTCCCCTAATAACCTATGTGATTCATATTTCTCAAAAGGCCCCCTTTTTTATCAGAAAACTCAATTTTCAACCAAAAAATATGTTTCTATGGCAAACAAGTGCTCTTTTGTCCATTACACCCAATTTCAGACCCTTTCCAAAAATAAAAAAAAAAAAAAAAATGGGCAGGAGTTTCCCTTATAAGCTATGTAATACCTATTTCTCAAAATTCCTTCTTTTTTTTTTTTATCTTAAAACATTTTCAAAAAAATAAGTTTCTGGCTTTGTTTCCATTGCAACCAAATGCTCTTTTGTCCATAACACCCTATTTCATACATCTTTCCAAAGAAAATTTGGGCAGGGGTTCCCCTATAACCTATGTAATTCATATTTCTCAAAAGTCCTTTTTTATCAGAAAACTCAATTTTTCAACCAAAAAATATGTTGCAATTGCAAACAAGTGCTCTTTTGTCCATTACACCCTATTTCAGACCCTTTCCCCCTATAAACTATGTAATACATACTTCTGAAAATTCCTTTTTTAATCAGAAAACTCTATTTTTTCTACAAAAAAAGTACGTTTATGAATTTGTTTCCAGGCCAATAAATTTGACTTGAAATTTTGCAAAATTGAGTTTGTGGACGCTAATTCTCCTACATCTTTCAAAGGATTTCATCTATACTTCACAGGATTGTTGACCATAATGCTTAGTTGTGCATATTGTCTACCCGGAATGATCGGCCACCCAATGGCAACATAAAACTTACTTGTGTTTTATCACTCAAAGAACATTCAAAGAACATTACATACAAAGGGGGGGGGATATTTGTTTTTGTATCAAAAATACACTTCTAGTAACATATGTGATAGGTATTGCTATAACCAAAATATAATAATTAGCATAAACTACTATTTTCTCAAAAATTTCCATTTTTTGTTTGGTTTCAATGACAACCGAAATTATTTTGAAAGTCCCAATGCTGTAGGACCCTTTCTTACATTACAAACACCTTTCCTTTGAAGTTTTATGAAGCTAGTATTAAAAGTTTTTGAGATGCAGTGAGATATAGGGTGAAAATATCCAAAATTTCATTTTCCCATTGGGTTAACATTGCAGACCCCACCCATTTTTGAGCCCCAAATGTACCATTAAAAAACCCCCTTTGCAAAAATTTTTGTTATAGGCATAACTAGATATAAAGGGCAAACATCCTACAAAGTCTTAAATTTCTAGGTTAAATAGTCACTGAGATCTGGTTCGGACAAGGTCATCCGGGCGAGTCTTAAGAAAGCGGAATAATAATCAACAAAAACAATAAGTCTCCCAACTTCGTTTGGGAGAGTTAATAATAAGAAACGCAACAAAAACAATAAGTCTCCCAACTTCGTTTGGGAGACATAATAAAATATTCAGAAAATACCTGGTCTTAAAATGAAGGGCCAAAACTAGTTATGTATATATGCACTTCTGTAAGCAATTTTATAGTTGATCAATCGGATATCAAACCACCACCTTTTCAGTAAAACTATAGTTTAGGGAGTTTTCCTACACTGATAGGGAATATGATTAAGTCTGAATTGCTGTATCCTTGCTATAAGAGAAGTGTTAACCAAGTCTTGAAACATATGAGGCTAACACAGAATATTCCAGTACGGGACATTGGCTGCCGTTTGGGCCAATGGTAATACCTATTTTCTTGATACTATTATTTATATACATGTAATTAGTAATATCTGTGTGTTGAACTGTTGTTTGTGAAGATATATTCTATACTCATAAATTAAATTCTAGAGCACGCCTTGGCGTAAATAACCAAAATGATTACCTCGCCTGTTCATTTGATGACTTCGTATTACGACCAAAACTTAGGCACATAAAACTACATGTAACCTGGCAAAACGTTCTGAATGATTGCTGGCTTTTTTTTTTATTACTAATGATAAACAACTTCGTTATCGTATACAAAAAGCACATGGTATCGTTTAAAGTGGCGTAGATCATCGTAGATCGAAACATGTATAATTNCCCTACTTTTCCAGTGGCAGTCAGAATTTCCCGTCCCATGGCCATTTCCATACCCAAAAGTGATTATTTATCAACAAACTTGTTCTCGTCTTGATATAGCTGAAATATTGCTGAGTAGACGTTAAACAATATTCAATCAATCAATCAATATACTCATAAATTAAATTCTAGAGCACGCCTTGGCGTAAATAACCAAAATGATTACCTCGCCTGTTCATTTGATGACTTCGTATTACCACCAAAACTTAGGCACATAAAATTACATGTAACCTGGCAAAACGTTCTGAATGATTGCTGGCTTTTTTTGATTACTAATGATAAACAACTTCGTTATCGTATACAAAAAGCACATGGTATCGTTTAAAGTGGCGTAGATCATCGTAGATCGAAACATGTATAATTCATAAAAGTAGCAGTTGAATGATGATTGATTGTGAATTAAATGATATGGAGTCTGTTGTTAATTTCTAGATGATTTGTGTTTCACACTTCTTTCAGCTTTCAAGTTATATAATGAAGATATTGGAAAAAAAACAACATAATTAGATGACTGCTAGAAACATGGGAAAAGCGCTTGAGCATAAGCATACAAGGTATGAGAAGCTTCTTTTCCACGACGTTTAGTTATTTGGTAAAATTAACAGTATCCGCAAAGACTTTTATCTGAAATCGAAAGAACCGAATCCTTTAGCGTATGTGGCAACAGTCAACGTGAAGATTTCCTCCACGAGGAAACCAATGAAAACATTAAAAGGTTGAGAAAAAAAATGCTACTCCCAACTTTGTAATCTATGTTCTTGTGGTCGATGGCTCCGATAAGATAGCTTATGTACTGCTATTTTCGAACATTTAATAAGATCCTTTAATTCAGAATTAAGAAAGTTCTAGGCAGAGTAGAAAACTCCAAAAGTATAGACTGCTTCTTGGGAGCATGTTACAAATTTATTGCGGTTGAGCTCTGAAGCGTTTCGTAAGCGAGTTTACAAATTGGAAAATAAAGCACAAAACAACAGCAGTAGAATACCGCAGGAACAAAGCACATGAATACATAAAGTCCAGAAGCAAGGCAAAAGCAAGAAGACCAGAGGACGGAAGACCAAAGACACTACTTGTCCATAAAACACACGAACACAACATATGCAACGCAAAAAAATAAAGCACTAACAGTGTGAACTCTTAAAAAAAAACAGTAACATCTGGTGCTCCGGAAGGGTAGGCATGCTCTGCACAAATGTCGATTTCTGAAGAAAATTAATGATTAAAGTTCATTGGATACATTGTATTTAATTTTTGATGACAGTTCTAGTTTTTCACAATTTACCTTCTAATTTGGAGGACATAATTACAAAGCACAAACGGAAGCAAAAAGAAATGCATTTAAATACATCGGCAAACAAGGCGGAAATAACACTAAAAAACTCAAAGACATGATCGAATTCGTCACAGAAACCGCTAACCGTATTGTATATATAAAGAATAATGGAAGTTTTGTTTCCGATACAAAACAATTGTTGTCGACAATAATGAATGAGCCATCAATTTCAAGAAATCGAAAAATTGAACGTTCCAAACGGTTTCTGTAGATGCCGGTTTCTTTGTTTACATTGAGGCGATGATTTACAAAGTAGACGTGGTTTAACAGGTTTTTATGCCCCCGCCGCTAGGCGGTCGGGGGCATTAAGGTTTACCCTGACCGTACGTCCGTCCGTACGTCCGTACGTACGTCCATCTTTTTGGTTTCCGGATGATAACTTGAGTATCCTGCATCGGATCAAACCCAAACTTGGTCACACGCTTACTTATCACCCAAGACAGAACCCTATCGATTTCCAGGTTGGTACCCCCAAGGTCAAGGTCGCAGTTGCTAAAAATAGACAAAAATTTCACTAAAATTTTGGTTTCCGGATGATAACTTGAGTATCCTGCATGGGATCAAAACCAAACTTGGTCTCATGCTTACTTATCACCCAAGGCAGTACCCTATTGATGTCCAGGTTGGTACCCCCAAGGTCAAGGTCACAGTTGCTAAAAATAGACTAAAATTTCAATGAAATTTTGGTTTCCGGATGATAACTTGAGTATACTACATCGGATCAAAACCAA
>MJUU01067485.1:50689-62196 GCA_002080025.1 Modiolus philippinarum
TGCATGGAGCGTGGAGTTTCTCCATACAGTTTGGCTACAATGGTTCGCGGTCAGGCTTTCCGTATTATGACCTGACTACCCCACATAGACAGGGCATTCCCCTATCCACCAACTGGGGACGCGCCCGGCAGCTCTGTAGCCGGAGCCCCTGAAAACCGATCCAGGTGCCGGACCTCTGTCAGGAGGATTCATACTCCAAGCTCAGAGGATGCTGTGGGCCTATTCATAAGCCGGGACCGCGCACGGCGGGAAACCAATGGAATCTGATCATGCTAAGTGTAAAGGACAAATAACCTTGCCATTTGTGCAACGTGTCATGGCGCCTTAACCACCAAGATAGTTTGTGTAAACAATGCCACAGCACTCAGCGGGCACCAAGTATCCACAATCACGGTGCCACAATACTGTCCATTGTAGCCATTCAGATCCAAATTCATAATCGCTTCGTCGTACCATAATTCGTATAGGATAATTTCGTTTAATGCCATTTTGTCGGGTTCTGTTCACGTTGTCTTATTGAAAATTTCAGTCTGTATAACTATGAATTTTGCTACGGTAAAAATTTAATTTATATATAATAGTTTGATCATACTTATATTACAAGTACTTTGTGCCAACTCCATTTACCGCATTGAAAGTCAAAAACACCAAAAGTGTTCGACAATCGCAGAATACAGCAATTTTATTATATGGGTCGATAATTAAAAACAAAGATGGACTGATCTGAGTACAGTACACATACAATGATCCTGAATATAGGTAATTTTCCTTTGATTCACACTAAGAAAATTACAGATGCTATTAAAACTTTAACCTTGGTCATGTTTAAGAGTTAGTTCCATTCATTTCACTTGCTTTTGTCAAAAGGTAACAAAATTAACCATTCAGTAATTGACTAAATTATGCAACATCATATTTTAGTTGCTTGTATGACATATGCATCATGTGGAACAGATCACACTAACCTTTCTGTAGCAACTAATGATACCTCCATTTTTGTAAGGTTCGAACTGCAATTGCCTTAGTTTTGTATTTTTGTCGGTCTTGTTCATTTTTGTTTATTATTCCCCCAGACGAAGTTCCATAGAGATATTGTTTGATCCGTTTCTTATTGTTATGTCGCAACATATTTAGTCCGGGCGACACACTGTTATTGGTCTTAAAAAAATTGTCCTAGTTCTCAGAGATGTCGGTACAGAATCAATATAAAATTTCAAAATGCCACTATTTTCAAGATGGCCGGTAATTATGCTGTTTTTTCCAATTGAAAAAAAAAATCAGAATTTTCTTTGCTTCCATTTGTGTGAACAATTTCATATTTAGCCAGGAGCGTCATTATGATGACTTTACCTTGTGTAAAATTTTCATAATCAAAATGGCCATCTTTTTCAAGGCCAGTTTACATTTTAAAAACTGCCGATTAATTTTCTCAAAAACGCCTCGACAGATTTTCATTAAAGTTGGTCAAGATGTTGAAAAGGTTAGGACTCCGGTATCTGTGAAAAAAAAATAATCAAAATTGTTAAGATGACTGCTAAAGTATGAAAAAATCACTTCAATGCAATATTTCACTGCTTTGCCAAAAGTAATTATATTTTGTATAAATGTCAAGTGGGATGAGAAAAAGGAACTAATGCAAAAAAGACGTTAAAAAATTTAAATTGGCCGATTTCAATGAAAACTGACTTTTTGGCAGATTTTCTTACATCTGCGAAAAAGATGCAATGGTAAGAATTTTGAAAATGGCTACCATTCCAAAATAGCCGCCAAGACATTAAGTCAAACTTTGTCCGATTTCTATAAAAATTGATTTCAAGGTATATTTTGCCACTGCGAACAATATGAGATCAGCTAATTGGCTGGCAGAGGCGACATTGCTTGCAGAAAAATTCAAAGTATTTTGATTAGGGCTAATTCTTTTCTGGAAGGTTGCCTGGAATGTTTAAAAATAACTTTTAGCCTTAAATTTTTAATATGGCCGCCGTTACCATGGAAATGGAAAAGGCGAGAAATTCAAAGTGCGCCGATTTGAATAAACTTTAACATTAAGATTGTTTGGCTTGTGTAAAATGAATTTGTCCTCAAAATGTTTGAAAAAAAACTACCGTTGCCTTGTAAACGGGAATTTCTAAGTGCTCCGATTGGATGAAATTTTACAGGATGGTTATTTGACATGTGTAGAAATAAAATTTGTAGATTCAGAAATCTCACGAAGTCAATTGTTACTATCGTCACTTCGTGGAAAATACAACTGTAACCTAAGTTAGAATCGAACCATCAATCTTAACGAATAATCCACAGACAATGACAACACCAGAGAGACAAAGACATTACATGAGTACGACACAGTGATGACAAATGGAGAACATACATACAAAAATGAACAACACAGACCAAATAAAAACATGGGTTAGATCAGGAGCACGTATATACATGTTGTAAGAATCTCCCACTTCTTATAAAACACTTGACGTGTTGAAAATGTCAAATCCCGTAGCAAAGTGAAATCCAATGGAGGGGAAAGAACAACTTCAGTTGTAAATGGAAAGATCTGTTGTCATCTTGAAAACATATTTCTCATAGCGGTATACAAGATAATGTCGGCTGTATAACTTCTGTAGTAATGACTTCCAAGTCATAGGTAACACATTCCTGTTTAAGTTGCCTTCTTGTGAGCAACCGAGAAAACGAAGTTCGTTTGGGGAATTCTGTAACGATAGTTCTGTGTTACAATAATCAATATTTTTTATTGTCTTTGAAGTGTTGTTTCCGTTTGTGTTTCATAACTGTCATATTTTCTAACTTTTCGTTTTTTCTTAAATGTCAACCTTCTTCGGCATTTTACTTCTTTTGCCAATGCAGTTATATAACAGGAACTAATATAGCAACCCGGTGAATTATAACAACTCCTTTTGTGGTATATGATCCTTATGCTGCGTTCAAACATACGCACCGAATACGTATACTTGGAAAATTTCATCAGAAAAACTTGGACTTAGTAGAAAAATGCAAACGATCACTCTAAAGATGTTCAACAATGTTTGGTAGAAACGAAAATGGGAAAGAAAAAGTAACCACGGTATAAGAAAAATACAGTGAAGGCGCAACAACTTCAGATGTAAAAAAAAAAACGGTCAAACGTAAAAGATGTTTTTCGCTAGATGCATTTATCTCACTGAAAACTAGAAATTTGGATAAGATGAAGGAATACTTTACATCATGGAAAGACTGAAAATAAGCAACTAAGCATAAAAATTGAATTTTATAATCAACACTAGAGAAAACCTTAACAATGCCATAGAAATCCATAGAAAACTAGACAACACTTCGTGGCCGTATGATCATTTTAATACCTAAATAAAAAGGGTTTAAGTAAAAACGTCATGAAGTACCACAAAAGGTTACGATAAAAGTGCCCGGAGATGAAACAATAGTTTCTCGAATATCAAACATATTGTATGTAGTAATCTCGTTTTCGATTATAGACGAATCCAAAGAATCGCCAAGTGACGACCAAAGTGTTTTGCCAAAGTAAAAATATAGAAAACACGTGTCCCTACAGAACTGTTTATCCCTAGTGCTCGAGGAAATGAACGACATAAATACTGCTGTAGAGATAGAAAATAACGGCAACACTGCTAAACTGGAACCATTTGTTGTCGGAGATTGATTGATTGATTGAATATTGTTTAACGTCTACTCAGCAATATTTCAGCTATATCAAGACGAGAACAAGTTTGTTAATAAATAACCATTTTGGGGTATGGAAAGGGCCATGGGACGGGAATTTCTGACTGCCACTGGAAAAGTAGGGAGAAATCGTCAAGGGCGGGTAATTTAGCCTTGTAGCCGATCACCTACGGACCACCCCAAAAGAGCTTGCTACAAGGGTTCTTTAACGTGCAGGAAGCGTGGCCTTTCTTCCAACACGTGGACCTGAGTTTACATCCCATCCGAAANGAAAGAAAAAGTAACCACGGTATAAGAAAAATACAGTGAAGGCGCAACAACTTCAGATGTAAAAAAAAAAAACGGTCAAACGTAAAAGATGTTTTTCGCTAGATGCATTTTCGAAAGTATCGTGATTCTGCCTTCTCCAATCAAAATTAGGAGATCTATGGTAAACCACCTGCGGTCAGTGGATATAGACTTGCTTCTTTGAGGGAAAACGTTAAATCGAATCCTTTGGTTTTCAGAATCATATGGACTTAAATCGTCAACTACCATTTTTCATGGGAATATAGGTCATGTGGTTAGACTTTATCTCACTGAAAACTAGAAATTTGGATAAGATGAAGGAATACTTTACATCATGGAAAGACTGAAAATAAGCAACTAAGCATAAAAATTGAATTTTATAATCAACACTAGAGAAAACCTTAACAATGCCATAGAAATCCATAGAAAACTAGACAACACTTAGTGGCCGTATGATCATTTTAATACCTAAATAAAAAGGGTTTAAGTAAAAACGTCATGAAGTACCACATAAGGTTACGATAAAAGTGCCCGGAGATGAAACAATAGTTTCTCGAATATCAAACTATATTGTATGTAGTAATCTCGTTTTCGATTATAGACGAATCCAAAGAATCGCCAAGTGACGACCAAAGTGTTTTGCCAAAGTAAAAATATAGAAAACACGTGTCCCTACAGAACTGTTTATCCCTAGTGCTCGAAGAAATGAACGACATAAATACTGCTGTAGAGATAGAAAATAACGGCAACACTGCTAAACTGGAACCATTTGTTGTCGGAGACTTCACAGTTTTACAAATATGCCTTGGGTAAGGAACAACGACTGCAAAGTATGCATGTCCTTAGTAAAACCTCTGAAGTGTGAACCAGGGGCAACGTAACCATTGTTTAGCATATTCAGAACTCGGCACTCCAAATGAAGAAATGAAGAGAACAATTACCGAAATTACGTAGTTGTCAAACTATTATAAAACAATTTGGCGTCCAATGTAAACCTTCAATAAGTAAAGATATAAAAATTCAGATGATATTGCATCTACTTCTCCGATTATTTGATGTACCTTTTCTATATGTCATCGAAGATGCAAAAGATCCAATCTTGAACGTGAAAGAGAGACACTTGGAAGATTCAAAGGAAAGCATTAATGAACTGATAGAAAAAATAAGATCAATGTGAGGTTACATTTGATATATGGGATTCTAAACGTGGAGACGTGGATTTGACTTCTTTAACAGGAAATTATGCTTGAAAGGCTTTAATAAATTTACCAGCAAACATTTTCTGTACTATTAACAATGAAACGCATCACAATGTTGCAAAACTATGGAGGGAAATTGTATGGTTTGTTCGGATGTGTGTGAAATTAAAAATTTGAATTATGTTTGATGCTTTGAAAACGTTTTGTAGAATTGTTCTTTCCCACTATAGTAAAAGTCAACGATTTCTAAAGAAAATAATAATATTAAAATATTTGTTGTGCAATGGCAACAAATTAACGTTAAAAAAGTAAAAATGGTAAGGACGGCCAGAAAAAAAGGAAAATTACACTAAATATACAAACTAAAACAGCTTAATGTATCGAAAAGGGGTGGAAAGAAGAGTGTGCCAAACGTTTCCACCAGAACGGCCTTCTTCTAGGTCCAACGGAAAAAGCATGCTTAATCTTGAGCATTATCAAAAAGGGAAATAAAACATTTGTATTCTGTACTGCGCTATCGTACAATTTCAAAAAAAAGAAGTAAAATAAAACACATTCACGCCAAAGCGTCGGAGGTCCCCAAAACTTGATGATTTTTTGTTCAAATAACTGTCGTTGTTTCTCATCCACAACAGTTTGTAAAAGGACAGTTATATGCATATCTATTATGTTGTGGTTGGATCACCGAAATGTTCACCTACTTGGCAATATTTTCCATAGGTGACGTTCTGTTTATGTTCGATGAAGCGATCACCCAATCTTCGACAAGTCTCACCCACATAGATCACCCAGCATCGTTTGCAATCAAGGGTATACACAAAGTTTTCAGAAGTCCAGGTTAAACCATTTTTTAGTTTGATGACGTGAGCCGTCCCTACTACTCCATCTGTTTCCCAAGTAAAAGGACAAACAAGGCAGCGAGATTGCTTACATTTTCTAGTTACCTTGTAATTAAAGGGAATTTGAAGAGTAGATCTTTTGAAAGAGCTAGTCACAAAGTGCTGTTGTAGACTCTTCCCTTTTCTGAAGGCCGCAATAGAAGGCGAATCTTGAAAAACTGGTGGCAGGTTTTAGTCCTTGACAAATACCGATTTTAAGTTACGGATCAAAATGTTATTGAAGGCTTCGTTATGAGTGTGGTATGTAAGGACCAATGACACACGCTCGTTGGTACTTATCATTCTCTTCTCCATAGCCTCAGATCTAGTCACCCGGGAAACTGAAACCATAGTTCGATCCAATTTGTTGGGCAATTTCTCCTTTTAGAGTTTATAAGTATATTTCTTGTGCTTCATTGTTTTGGATTGTTTCATTTTAGGAACAATTTTCCATCTTTTTGTGCAATATCTATGAAAAACTGAAACATGATTGTATATATGTTTGAATCTCAAGTTGTAATTTTGGACTATTGTAGACTCATTTCGACAGAAAATTCTTGTTTTTACCACTGTTGAATACATTTACAAAGGAAATAAAATAGGAATTCCCATTCTCAAATAGAAAGCGTTAAATGTCGCAACAAAAACAGGTACTTAGCTGGGTTTGCTAAATGCACATCAAAACCCTTTCTTATCTCCTAACTTCATTCCTTACTGTATTCTAAGTTGTCCTAAAGATATATAGAGATAAAGTATACTAAACAAGTGGAGTGAATCAGATACGGATTCTGAAAAATTCAAAAGACTAATTAGAATATCTGTCATCAACTAATCTCAACCACTACAACTGTGTTAAACACTTGATTTTTCTACATTCTACACTATCCTACCACATGATAAGCTAAAGTAAGTTTTCCGGGATTTAATACACCAGTCTTTCTGTACTTAAAAGGGTGAAAAAAAGATATTTATATTTAGTGATAGGCAATGATTTTGCCTATTTTGTTAAACATAACACTAATTTACAAAAAATGACACTAATGAATATCAAAATAAATAATTCACTAAAGTCCACCAATATATGTCTGGATGAATATTTCTTATACATGTAGTGATAACGAAATGAGAAATAATAAATCCAAATAACTGATGTCGATTTCCAAAACAAAAGATGTGCGTAATAATCCAGTATAAACTAATTAATCTGACTGCCTCAACCCCTTTCTGCTATCTTAAATTCATATATAAAATGATCCTAGAATGCTCATTCACAAGAAATATCTGGAATATTTCTTATTAACTCATAATCACATGAATAATAGGCTTATGCAAATGAATGTACCAGAAAATGCTAATGTCTAAATTCAAGAATATTCTAAGGTGCAATAACCTTGACCATTGACTAATGTCTACAAAATACAAAACAAGGCCAAATAAATTATTTACTCTTGGTTATAAATCTTACTTTGTTGAGTATGCCTGAGATAGTTAAGAGCTGATTGTCTTCAATAATTCAGATTATCCTTTAAAAATCGCTGAAACAATGACAGTAGAATACCCAAGGAACAAGGGAAGCGATGACTACAAAATTCGAAGTCCAAAGACATTGCAAAAACGGCAACAAAGACAAAAAAGGACGTTAGACAGCTACAATGCAAGGAAATGAAAAAGTGACATTAACTACGGCGCTTATAGTGTGAACTCCTATGAAAACCAGGGGTGATATATGGTGGTCCGGAAGGGTAAAATTATCTCTTTAATTATAGTTGTATGCTCTTTATTTTTCTTAGATATGGTGTACTTGTACATGAGATAATATATCATGTGAACATTTTGTTCAGTTACTATTATCTAAATTTATGTAAATTCTAAAACCGAAGGCTTAATTCCCAACATCGTAGTTTTGTCCTTAGCTATATTTGATAATACTGATTATTCGGCTTTCGTTTGGTTTTTGAATTTTAACATTTTGTGAAATTATGGATTTCCTTTGTTTGGGTTCTAGTGCTGCTGATGAGGAATAAATTTCCGAAATGGCCATACAGCTCATTAAAATTATTGCAGTTGGGGTGAACATATGTGTTATGGTCTCATGTTCATTTACTCCATATCCTTTCGTAAAATATTACACGATGGGCATCAAAAAATGACATTTTTGGGAAATATATGCACACCCAATACTTGACTTAAAAAAGTCCCATTTTTAAAAAAAAGTGGTTTTCAGAACTGATTGAAGGAGTGGTCAGACAGATTAGTATAATCAGAGACTTTTGTACTTCACAATTAGAAAACAAAGGTTATACAAAATATTATACTTTCATCCGCACACTTTTGTGCATAATGCTTCCAAACTTCAAATTTTGGCTCAGAAAACACAAATACTCCATACTTATGACCAAGTGTATATAATATTAAGGCCTTACAAAACAAAAGCAACGAACAAGTACTGTGCGACGTAGCCCTTACACAAAAAAACGACCAGTCACCCGTCAGCCGTTCGTCAGGGGTCAGTCAGCGATCAGTTGATTAAAGTGACGACTTGTTATACGCCCAACCCGTCAATTGACGCAAAACGTGTCGGATGATGAGAAGCCTTTTCGTCCATACATCGCGTGATATCTCGGATAAAAGATTTTGAGAATTATATATTCGTTTCATTCATAGTGTATACACGATCGATATATCATCGCAACAGATCAACCCTTTTGCTATAAGTAAATATTAGCAATTGTTCATTAAAATATGGTTTGAAAGGAACTGCTACATTGACGGGTGTTATTTTTTCAAAATTTGTCGTTTTCATGGAGTTTTAAACAAAGTGATGTGTACAGGGAAAGTTGGACGGTGCATTTGGAACAAGGACTTATAATACTCATTATACGTCCTTGAATTGGAATGGTTGCATGAAATGAGGATTAACAAGACTCAGTGTTATTTTTATACCGGTATCTAAAATGTGAAGTTTTCAACAAAAAAAGCTTCATACTGACCGGTACATTTATTATGACTAAAATGAAGCATAGCAAGTGATTTTTGGATTAGATTTTTTAATAAATATTTCTTTTTCATGTAATTTTGAACAAAGTAATGTGTAAAAGGAAAGTATCACACTAACTGGTAAATTTATTATGACTAAAATTAAGATAATCTAGTGTCAACTTTTTACTACGTAAAATAAATAGTATTGCCTACCTGTTACCTATCTTGAATCTTCATCCACTGCCCGGATAGCCGTTGACACACTTCAAGTTCACCACCATACTCATCCAAACACGAATTATTTCTGTGCACCCTATCCTAATTCCCTAACCCATCCCTTTTACTTAAAATTGAGTTTTCACATAAAATATCCAAGTATTCAAATGAGGCCGTCAAGGCAAAACATATTTAGAAGTTTATGCGACAGTAATTTAAAGAGTATTAAGCGAATAAAAAGTAAAATAAATTTACAAAGTAATATAAAATCTGAAAGGTAAGACTTTATACACTGTTTATAAAATATCTGCATCAGCAAGCTGCTAACCCTGCTAATTCCAACGCACTTATCTGCTCTTGTAAGAAACCATATCATAATCGGACATAGCTGTACATAACTTATACGTTATCTAATACTGCGTCAGTGGTCTGTATTCTATTTAATAATGTTGTTCGCTGACGATATAATCTATAGCAAAGGCCCCTGGATAGAGTTTCTCAGTAGATCCTTTCATTTTGTGGTATATATGAAAATTTTGTGCAGTCAGTTAGTAACTGTATGAGGTTATCACTGTCCTATAATTGATCCAAATAACATTTTAAAACGTGATTTGAAGAGAGATTACTAATTATTTTATCTATGACCGGTTTTCTGACCTCCTCTAAGATGTCAGATTTTAGCATGAAGTGTGCTACATTTTCGGTTCCACTCTGCCACAAACGACAGGTAGATTCAATAGTTTTATTCATGGCGAATTTTGCCGATTGGATTTGTAAAATAAGAGTGGCTAGTTTCCCCTTAATTGCTGCCATCGTGATTGCAAAAGGTTCTGTCCCACAACTAGTCCAAATATTATGACATTAGCCGTATTTAGAGTCCGCTTGTTGTAGAAACTTAAGTGATGACTTTGTTTCTGCTTGTCGTATCAGTTATTCTATCAAATAACCATTAATCTAGTCATTGACCAGCCTATTCCAAGCAAATTTTGTAGATGGACATATGATTTGATGATATTTTCTTTTCATTTTCATGGAATTTTGAACAAAATAATATGTAAAAAAAAAGTTTCAGACAGACCGGTACATTTAAAATGACTAAAATAAAGATTAACAAGTGATTTTTAACTAATTGTTATCATTTCCATGGAATTTTCAACAAAATAATATGTAAACGGAAAGTTTCAGACTGACGAATCCATTTGTAATGACTAAAATAAAGATTAAGAAATGATTTTTTACTAAAATTTTTCATTTTCATGGAATTTTAGACAAAATAATATGTACAAGGAAAGCTTCAGACTGACCGGTACATTTATAATGACTTAATTAAAGATTAACAAGTGATATTTTACTAATTTTTTTCCTTTTTTATGGAATTTTGAACAAAATGATGTGTAAAAGGAAAGTTTTGTACTGACCGGTGTATTTGTAATTACTAAAATGAATATTTACAAGTGATTTATTATCAAAATTGTTCATTTTCATGGAATTCTTAACAAAATAATATTGAATGGGATACATTCATCGGCAAACGAATACCGAAGCAAGAACGAGGAAAGGGGAAATTCTAAAATCATAAATACAAAACCACGGCAATTCACAGCAACACGAATTGAGACAGTATGACAAAGACATAACAAACAAACAACAAGAGGCTCTCAAGAGCATGTATCGCTCACCTGGACCATGGCCAATACATAACTTCAAATCAACTTATATGTTAAAGGGTCTCATTTTCAAACTATGTAACTAAACATTTATATTATATGATCCAACTTTAATTAAACTATTTTCCCTATTGCATGCCATCTTGGATAAGGGATGGATCTGCAGGACACAATTTTAAAGAAAATTAAGTATTGTGCCAATGTTGATTTCCAACTGGCCAAATGGTTTTAAAGAAGAAGATCTTTGAATGTACTCCTATATTAAACTTTGTTTCCCATTGGTAGCCAATTTGCATAAGGTGCAGACTTGAAGGACATCTGTTTTGAAGGGGACCATCTGAGATACATTAATGTGACTAGCCAAGTTGTTTCAGATAAAAAATTCTTTGTATGCTCTTTCCATACAGTCGAGTAATAAATTAAGTTCCCTGCAGATGGCCATGTTGGATGACATTTAGGCATAAAAGTCACAATACATATATATATTATAGTCAGCACCTCAAAAGCATCATAAATGCCAAGTTCCGTTCAAATCCATTCATGTTAATTTCATTTCAGGTTAATTTCATCAACTGCTCACTAAAGGCTTT
>MJUU01067486.1:0-20095 GCA_002080025.1 Modiolus philippinarum
GAGACATATTGTTGTTGAAATGGCCATATGCAGAAGATAAATTAACTACAATTTTGGGTACTTGATTGAAAAAAAAATTACAATGAAAATAATCATTTCAGCTTGAACCATCTGCCAGTGATGAATTTTTCATCTGTTTAATCAATTCAGATTCAGAGTCTGAATCTTTTAATATTAAATATTAAATTTTTTTATGATTCCAGTGGGATTCGAACCCCCTCTGTCTAGGTTCTACGGGTTTAAAAAGTCTGGTACGCTACCACTGGACCACCACTGCCATGTTCAAATTTCGGTTAATTAATATACTTAAGTCTCGTATTACGAGTCAAAATAAATTTATAGTTCATTCTATTTTACATCCCTTTGGACTCACACAGAGATGTCGGGAGCAGTGTAATCTGTCTGTGATATCTGTGCATTCGAAGAACAGCCAAATCCCTCGATGGGAAGGCAATTTCGATATTCATGTCTCGAATTCTAACCCCTTTGAGTTCCTACCATAGACCGTTATATTTAAATTTTTAGGCCCTGCATTAGCGTAAATATTCGCAAATCCGGGGAGATGGGCAAGTTTCCACGTTGACTGAATTTAAAGACAGCCTATATATATATATCGCATTTCGAATATTCAACATCATCTATAGGAGTCAATATAACACAAAAGTTAAATTTTCATTTTTGAAAAATAACTAAAATTTTGAAGTTTTCTACAAATAAGAATAAACATATAATTAAATATAATTTAATATAACATATAATTTATAATAATATTATGTAATATTTTTTTCTTTTGGGACAAATCTTATGGTGAAACTTATACATTTAGATTTTATCTGCACTGAAGAGACATAAGTTGTCGAAATGCGCATATGCAGAATTTAAATTCACAGTAATTTCGGTATTTAGTTATTATATCCTATTACATGGTATGGTAGACATTAGAGAGGAGGGAATAATTGTATCATATAAGCAACACTTTTATTTCATTGCTTTCGGAAAATATTTTATGTTCTTATATATTTCCTGCATATTTAAGATGGATAATTGTATACTTTTATTAATACATGTCTTGTTTATTTTATTTTCTAGGTTGTTGCTGACGTTGAGTGGTCATATGAAACATTAATTAGTGGTGGTAATGCAGAAAATGAAATTGGCAACATCATAGTTTTTGATAAAGATAGTTACAGCATGGTTGGGGTTATCGAAAAGGGTGATTTGAATGGAACGAAGGAAATACGAGTTAATATAAAATTGTGAAGAAAGAAATAACGAAGCGGAGATGTTTGATATTCTAACTGCAAGGGGTATCATTTTTCCGCTGGTTGAGTTTATATTAGGATTGTTGAGAGGGAGGAGGACACCCATAGAGATGTTGGAGTTAAAATTTTGCTTCAATAAAAAAGGAAATTTTTGTGGACAAACTAAGAATGATCCGATAGACTTGCGATGTGTCGAAATTTTATTTAATTTAGAACACATTAGGAGAGTTGAACAATTAATAGTTTGTTTGCTCCACGAGCTGAGTCATTTTCTAGATATCACAAATGAAGACCATGATGTTCAGCGTTTCTTCAAAAATTAAATGTGTTTGTATGGGGGGTTGTATTATCAGATTCTAGAATCTTTGTAAAAATTAGGCATTTCTTTAGATTTCGATAAATATAACAAAATGTCAATTTCGGAATTAATTAAATTCTAAATTTACAAATTAATGGATATGGAGAAAATGCAAATCTGACAAAAGCAATATAAGTATATGGTAAAATTAGATCAATGAAAATTATTTTTCCCATTTGCTATATTTTTCTTTTATACTTATATATAACTTATTATCAATAATGTTTCTAATTTGTGTTATGTATCTTTATACTTTTCTATATTTAAATAGTAATAATAACTTACCTTAAAGTGTGATTAAACGATATGTTCAAGATTCTGTTTTTGTTTTCTGTTGATTGCCATGTAGTGCATTTCTTTTTATAGTATTGTTATAGATTGATTTTTTAGTTTTTTTTTTCTGTCAGTCATTTTTGACATTTTTAGTATCAATTAAAAATGGTACATTTTACATTGTTTCTTGACATTGATGTATGGGAATTATGAGGTTTTATGGCGATACTTACTTTTTTCGTTTTTGATTCGTCAATTATTTTTGACATTTTTATTGCCGATGATATGACAGGTGATTAATGGGGTCATTAGCATAATTAGGGGGATTTTTTGGCTGACATCATGTTTTTCTTAGCCAATCAAATGGCTAAGGTCTTAGATGGGGATTTTCTGTATGACGTCATGATGTCATGTGATTTATTCAACCACTCAAAATGCAGCATCAGGATATCCCTTATCTACTCACAGGACAAGGGCGTTAAAATTTAGATGGTACTTAAGTTTTTGGTCTTTGATCTGTCAATCATCTCTGACAGTTTTATTGGTTATTTGCATAATTAATAAGGGGGAAGTTATGTGTGACGTCATTAGAGTATTTGCTATTAGGCAATCATCTGCGTTTCTTTACAACTAGAATACTACAGCTGACTTACGATTACAGATTCCAAAGGCTTAATTTTATTTAGTACATAGAAGATCTCAATATAATAAAATTTATTTTTTGGTCACATTAACTCCCTAGATACCAACAGAAGTGCATAAAATTATACGTGCATAAAATTATACATACTCACTCTTCCTTCTCTGTAATACTTGGAAGGTTCTTGTCTTTTTTAAATGTACAGCATAACGAAATTTTGTTTGTGATGGAGCTTAGATATTATACTTGTTTTTCATTAGTTTACTCAAACTTTGACAGAACACAAAACCCGTGTTTTGATATTGATATGAACATAAAATCATTGAAATATTTGTAGGCTGCAGATTTGCAGTAGCTACAATTACAGTTTTCAATAGTTGACACTACTATGTAAAACAGAACATTTGTGTGATTTGACAAATAAGATGGATTTGTATTTTTAACACGTAATAACCTAAATACTTTCAATTATTGAGGGTCCCAGATCAAAAACATCAAACAAAAAAAATTAATTAATAAAGAAAACATTTATAACTCAATTTAAGTCTGCCAGTTTATTTATTGGGATAGACAACAAAGGAAAAGAACATATCAGAAAAATGGTTAAGGAAGAAAGCATCACTAGTGTTCTACAGGTAAGAGTAATATTGCAGATATTCATGAAAGGTACTCTATTTCTAAAACAAGATGGTCCATTAATCACAAATAAACGTTTCTGGCCAATAAATGTTGACATAAGGAATCATATAGCAATAGCTATAGAGAGGCAAAGAAATGCAGATATTGACCATGTATTATGGCATTTTAATCACATGTTACCTTAATAGTAGTCTCCAAATAATTCGGACTATGTTATCTGTCTGTTCTTGGGGAAGAACAAGTTGAAGATCTCAAGATAAAACAAAAAAGATTCTTAACAAGAAAAAAAATGACGAGGGAGAAGCTAGTGAAACAAGATTCAATAAATTCGCGAGACTGTCAAACAATTAATTATAGTTTGACTTCTCTAGATTTATAAATTACAAAGTATTGAACAATTTTGTCTATGAACCTCCATTCATCAACCACGTCTCAAAATTCTTCAGGAATGCTTCAACAAATTTTTACAAAATTCTTTTAATTTTATTATGTTCTTTAATGAATAAATAGCAACAAGTTAAAGGTATACAAAGTACAAATTTTAAATTAATTTTCCAATATTCAATGAAAGTATATTTAGCAACTACTACATCCTATTTCCTTACTGGAATATCTGACATGATGTCTCTTCAAGTGGTTGGCTGTGACCAATTGTTGGATTGCTTAATTCAGTTGATTTTGGTTGATGGTAGGTTGGGTTGCCGAATTCAGTTGGTTGGTGCTTAGGTTGTCAATTGAATGAATACTGTTTAACGTCTACTGAGCAGTATTTCAGCTATATCAAGACGAGAACAAGTTTGTTAGTAAATAATCACTTTGGGGTATGGAAAGGGTCATGGGACGGGAAATTGGGACTGCCACTGGAAAAGTAGGGTGAAATCGAAAGGGGCGGGGAATTTAGCCTTGTAGCCGATCACCTACGGACCACTCAATAAAGAGCTGCTACAAGGGTTCTTTAACGTGCAGGAAGCGTGGCATTTCTTCCAACACGTGGACCTGAGTTTACATGGGTTGTGTATTCATTAATCCCGCATAACCACGGAATAGATCTTATTTCTATATCCCGGGGATCCCTCGGGGTCAGCCCCGTTTAGGAGGGGTCATACCCCGCAGGCCGGAGATACTAGGTCCTATTTCTATATCCCGGGGTTTCCTCGGGGTCAATTTGTCAATTCGATGGGTAGCGTCGGTGGTCGATTGATGAGTAGCTATAGTCTCGCTTTATTTTTTATTGTGAAATGGAAAATTGGAATTCAGCACATTGATAAAAAAATTCTTTAAAATGAGATAGACCTGTGGACAACGTTTTATGAAGACACAATACCATGATCAAATACATTTTTTCAAAGACTAAGACGCTTTGTGATAAAGAAAATAATATCGAAAATGATTCAGTCATCTGAAAGAAAAACGGAAGGGTCAATAATGCCATCCTCATCTAAATCAACCCACACAAATTGTGGTGACGAAATTGGGCTGGGGATACGTTAATGAAGACACCAGGCCATAATTCTATGATGCTAGTGGTGAAGAAAATAATACCAGGAATACAAGATCAATAATCTATGAAAATGATGATTACATGTACACTCGCTGCTCATTAGATGATGAAGACGATTATTGTTAGGAATATGAATGATGTTCCAGGTACTTTTTGTTTTATACACATATAACTGCACCATCACATTCTTTTCTTTGTTCTATTTCAATTATTCCTTTCAATTTATAGTGTAATACTGATTTCTCATTGTTTAATTAATGTTTATCCATTCACTCATGTATCTTACAAATGCAGCCTCTCTTAAACTCAACCTTCAATTATGAACAATAATGAAAAATTTCATTGTTCAAACTAAATCAAAGTCTAAAGTGCTCTTACAAATACTGTCATGAAGTTTAGATGCTGTCAAACACCCTGTAAATGCAAGAAAATCAATCGATCAGATGTAATTTCCGGAAGATGACATACCGGATTACCTATTGTGACAATGCCAATTAATTTGTTTTTTGATGACACAACCACCCATAAAAGTAGGAGATGGAAAGCAGGTCATTGTGTTCAGATGCAGCTGTCAGTTATAAGTTGTTACAGTTAAGATGTAAATACATTTAAGATTAAGACTACAACTAACTTGTTTACAAAAATTTGTATATTTATTATTTATCCATATTTACTAGATTATTTACACTGATTCACATGTGGTTAGTTCTATGGATACACTAATACATTATCAAATTATAATTTTATTACATGGAAGTGGTCAAATAAATCTTACTTTTAATTAAAATTTGTTTATGGTCATAATTAAGTGTTGTTTATTTTGGAATCAAAATTTCAATCCTTTGTCTAATCAGTGTTATAATGTCATTTGAGCTGATAGAGAGAAAGCAAAATTAAGATTTTTTTTTTGTCTCAAAGGGTATTGATATACATGTAACAACGGCAGTAGGACACCGAAGGAACAAAGGGGTGAAATTCACAAAACTCGAAGTCCAAAGACACGGCAAAAACGAGAACACAGAAAACAATGATGTTAGACACAAAAACAATGACGCCAGACAGACACAAAGCACAGAACCAGAAACCACAACATTCAGAACAAAGGCACTCACAGTGTGAACTCCAGTGAAGCTGAGAGTGACATCAAGTGTAAATGTATAACAATTTGATTTTTAAAAATAGAATGTATTCAAAATTTTCAAATATACAAATTATGAAACCATACTAAGAACTTTCTCTGAAACCGTACGAGGTTTTAATTTGATAAAAATATTTCCAAAGAGGGAATTTTTTGTAACCGTTCGCAGGATTATCATTCCCAAAAATCAAATTACGTAGCTTAGAGTATATTACAGTGGAGATAAGTAGGTTACTTTGATTGCATAGCCAATGTTTGACATGATCAGGAGAGGCGAAAATGGTAGGTATCAGATACAATGAATGGTATAGGATGCATCAAGATCGATGAAGTTGAAGGAGGAATGCTTGTATGCAAATGGAGAAAAAATTACAAGTTGATAATGACTTTTGTGACTTCTGTTTTCAAGGGGTTTTTTTGTGCCATATATATTTACTCCCGTAAGGAATTCCGATGTTAAGTTTATAAATAAATTTTAAGTAATCCTAGTTAGAAAGTGTAACTAATTACTGTGTGATTGATTGATTGATTAGTTAGAATTTAACGTCCAATGAGCAATATTTCAGCTATATTAGGACGAGAACAAGTTAATCAATTCAAAACAAATTGTAAGTAAAAGAAGAAAGAAATAAAGGTGGAAGGGACAACCGGGGCAACGACTTTTGATTGCCACTGGAAAAGGGGAGAAATGGGTAGGGGCAGGAAATTTAGCCTTCTATACGACTAATTACTGTGTGGTACGACGTTTTTTTTCAATACACAGCTCAATTAGTTCGGATAAAATACCCACCCGAAACCGGTATATGAGCCGCCATTTTGATAAAATATGTAATCACGAGACATAGATAAGTTTGTCTTGATGTATAGTTGTTGGAGATACTAAGTCAACAAACACACATTCCTGTTTTGCAGTTATGATGCAGAGGGGCAGTATGTACTGCTTCAACAACTGCCAGTCCGCGAAATTCAGTTAAATCGCTTCTAGCACTCCTTAACCATCGTTTTGGACAACGACCAAGAGTTGAAAGCTGTTAAATTCAACAGTGGGAACGTGAAATGTTCAAATATTATAACCAGTATGGCTATTAAAACAAAGCGAGGGTTGTTTAATGATAAAATATCTATATAACTGAAGCTGAAATTAAAGGACCGGGCCAGTTTTTGTCTTTATTTTGAAGAAGCCCTTCAATGAATTCAGCCTCAAAAGAGTGGAGAAACAGATCGGCTAAAAGAGGTGCACAGTTTGTGCCTATTAGAATTCCAATGGTCTGTTTAAAAACAAGTCCTCCAAACTGGACAAATATATTGTCGATCAAAAACTCTTTACATTTTTATCACTTCTTCCTCTGTATTTTTTCTGTGATTCTGAGTCGCATTTCACAAGGATGCTTGTTCTCTGCCTATGACAATGTACTTATATCTTCGTTCGCCGTTCTTACGGGAGAAACATCTTTGAATTATATCTTTCAGTCGAGATTTCAGTTGTTCAAAGTGTGGATAAGTCAAATGTTTTAATGCTGTTCCAATGCAATAATGATCTAGATTTCAGGACGTCAAGCAGATCTTAAGGAGTTTTTTAATATCCACATTTCATTTACACCATTTCTTGAAAAGCTAGTATCACAGTATTTTTGAAGGCCCTCTTTTACGGCTGTCAAGATGGAGGTTAAAAGCTGAGAAAGAGGTTTTCTGGAACATTTTGCATATCCAGCAATGTGCCGTTGTTTGTATGGGCTTTTGTGTAACTTTGGTACCCAGTACAAGGAAGGGAGATCGGTGTCTTCATCTTTGGTAGCAATTCCAAAGGAAAGCAAAACAGATTTATTGTTCTGTAATATCTCCTCCTTAGACAGAGTAGTGGAGTAGTGGCTGTGTAGGTCGGGTTGCCCTGGGAGTTACAAATGCCTAGTTCTTTCTATAATCATTCGATGTAATGATTTTTACATATGAAATAACAAAATACCGAAGTTACTGTTAATTTATATTCTGCATATGTGCATTTCGACAACGTATGTCTCATCAGTGCAGATTAAACAAAAACATGTGGAAATCAATGAAAATGATGCTATTAGGGGCCTTATCTGCCGAAACAACAACATATTTGTCATAAATGGAGGACAAGTATCTGGCAACATAGGCATTTCGGAAAATGGATGATACTTTAGATCTCATTGACCCTCGTAGCTGACTAATTCTTTTAAGAATCATGGACCCCACAGCCTTAATCCTCTCCGAAAGAGAATCAAGATCTTCATCTTGTTCACGTTTAATCCATTTTCTGGCGTAGTCCTCTACAGTATCCATAGGGAGTTTAAAATTTTGCTCCAATTTGATAGATCGTGGATCATGATTTTTTAATAGTGCATTAATTTAGTTTTCCACACTACAGCCTATCATTTTTGAAGATTTTTTTTAGATCATAACACATATGTTAACTCAAACTGAAATAATTTTAATGAGCTGTATGGTCATTTCGGAAATTAATTCCTCATGAAACACACAACTACTCATCCGATCGAAATTTACAATGAAGCTAAACTTTACATATAAAAGCAATTTATTGCGTATAAAATAAATAAACGAATTTCATTTAAAAAAAAATGTCATTATATATAAACATCCGCAATGTTAATGCAATCGATTTACTGTGGAATTTAATTTTTGTACAACTGCATGCATGAGTTTGACAATAAAAATAAACACAGCTTAAATTGTGATTCTCATTACAGCATCAAGAATTCCGAAGAGGTCCTCAAAGTTAAAACCATAAAGTAAGTATATATAAAAACCTTATGATTTTGATATATTCCTATGTTCAATTATAATACTTCAAGTTATTTCATTAAAAAAGGCGAATGCTCAGGCCAAAATTGTGTAGTTCAATCTGTTTTTATGAATATAAATTTATCTTTGAATAAGTCTTTTTATCTACCAATTTCAAGAAAAATTATTACAGAACTTCATGTTAAACGACACGAAACGCTTTAACACACTATTTTATGGTACAATGACTGATGGAAATGCTAGTCAGGCTAGGAAAGCTGCTTCTCTATATCATAGCCTGAGAGGGAAGTGCATGATCAAGAAAGTCAATAAATTTGCTCACTACAACGGCATACAAGAAATGGGAATGGCATCCTTGATGATGGTCAACCCTGTAACGTGACGTGGTATGGGCCCAACGACTAATATGTATACATTCATCGATAATATGCTTTTTAAATTTGCCTGTGTAGTGCTGATGAAACAATTTGATGCCGAAAATGGACTGTGCTATGTTTAATGTGGAATATAATGGACCATTGCGTGTACGAACAATAGCATGTGATCGTACAGATTTTCTTGCATGCCCAAATCGCGCGCGTGTTAATGATAATGCATGAGAACATTTTATTTCCCAAATTATAATTTGGTGCCTTTTAAATTTAATGCATGTGATTTTAATTATATTTTAGTTGGCACCATGTCTGTAAATATATTGTGATAATGCATGTACCTCTGTTACCATGATACCGGGTAAATTTAATACATGTAATTTATTTTAAACTTTATATATGGTACAAGGTATGTAAGGAACTACTTTAAAAAAATTCAAAAACATTGCGATTATAAAATGTTGAGGCAATTGACACATGGTAAATGAATATTTATAGATCGAAAATTAATTAAACAACTAAATGTAATAATTTTCAGTCAACTTAGTATATACAATACATGATCTTTTTAGGGGAGTTGATCCTTGACGACGGCTTTGGCTGCCCAAATGATAGGAATACTGTGACTTCATTTATTTTTGTGAGTACCAATTTTCATCGATTAGCAAAACACACTATTAAGGGGATACTGTAATTTTTCTGGGTATTGGTGGTTTTACGAAATTCTGGTATTGATGCAAAGCAAAAAAATACATTTCATTGCATGCTTTAATTAACTGTTACCACGAAAATTGATACCAAACGAAATAGAATGACAGTAGTTCACATGGCCTTCAAGTTAAAATGCCTAAAAATCAATTACTTTTACCTCTTCCCTTCTCCCTTTCTCGTTTGCCTCCTTGATGATTCACCCTTTTCTTTTTCAAGTCTATCTTTAACATTCGATTTTCTATTCGTTGCAAAAATTCTCTTCTATTATTTTCATTCATAGCAATGGTCTCCTCTGACTGAGGAATAGTACCTTCCAAAGCCCTTCTTTGTCCTGCTACCAATCCAGGCAAGAAGGACGTCTGAGTTGGGCCTTTTGATGGTGATGGTCCTACAGCAAACATTTTTGCCCCCGTCTTGTAGAATCTTTGAAACAAAGAATCACTCTTTGTTTCATTCAATTTGTCGACGTCGTCAGGATGATACAAAGTAATTGGTTTGTTCTCTTCAAACTTTTTCAAAAATTCATCAGTTCCACAGTAATGGGTCTCCCCGTGTTTTCTTTAAGATAAATAAATATCAAAATCAAACATTTTCACCCCAAAAAAGTTCGAGCCTATATAAAGGAAAATTTTGGAAACCCCTTCCCCCTTTTGGGAAATACATGATTGTCCATTTACTCAAGTTTATACATGAGAAATGAACTTGCACCGTTGCTTGAAACAAACGACAGACATGTATTTAATGTTAAAATTTTGTATAGTTTATTCCTCAGCATCTAAGCATTTAAACATCTGCATAGCTCAGAAAATGTTAGTTGACTTGAAGTTTATAACTCTGTAGATTTGTATCCCACACAGCAAATGGCCATGTACATGTAACTCGTACATTCAACATGCTCAAACGTTGAATTGTTTTGAAACTTTTTTCATGCCAGACAGTCGAGACTTTCATTCACCATTTGTGGCTTACAGACAGTTTGTTTGCTGGATACATAGAATTCTACTCCCTGAATTGGCCATTACTTTCTACATCATTTTTAGTAATTATCGAAACCCTCTTTTTAACTGTCAAAACCACCATAACTCCTTGTTTAATTTCTTATATCAAATCTCAATATGATTCACACAGCAAGATATTTATTAGATTGTCGACAGAAAGCACCATGTCAATCTTCTTTCAACGTACGTGACACGGAATACAGTCAACCTTGAATAAAGTTCAAACTGATGACAAAATATATACATTTAAACCCCTGTAGACGTTAAAATTGTTTACTTTTTGACGGAAGTTAATCTTTCGAACTTCCCATACCTTTTTTAAATTGGTTGTAAATACGACCAAGCAAAATTACTCTGGCATCACATTTATGGGAATAGCAAACATGAATCCTCTGACGACAGATGGGGATGTCATTTTGAGAGGTAAGTGTCATTTACTTGAATAATAATTAAGGTATTTGGGTATTTCTTGGGCGAAATGTATTTAACAAATCACACGAACTATGTAAAGCTCTTTGGTACATATATGCTCTTTGATCTAAGAACTTCTAAGGACAAATATTCATCTTTGGCAGTAATAGCTTCAAAAATGTTAACTTTACTAACTGAATTTTCGGGCTTTGTTACTTTCTTTTCTAGAAATTTTATTTCAATTTGATTGATTGATTGATTGATGTGGGTTTTAACGTCACTTTCAGCAGTATTTCAGCTATCTCATGACGGTCACTTTAAGTGGTGGAAGAAGCCGGGGAGAACCAACGACCATGGGCAGGTAACTAACATACTTAATCACTGACGATTTTAAGTCGAGTACACCCTTTTTTTTAATGTATTTCAATTTGAACTTGTAGATATTCCATATGATATGTGTCCTATTGCCGATGTAAACATAACTATAATACAAAGATACGATAGTAATGTTCGCTTATTATTCAACAAAAACATGTTAATTAACAAACTGTTATTAGTTCTTCTTTAAATTAGTTTTTCTCTTATTTTTATTTTAGTAAATGGTATGTTTGGTACCAACAAGACAGGAACATTAAACCAGTACAGTGGTACACTTATCTTCACCTCAGAGGACCTAGGAGGGCCGGACCGAGAATGGGACATAAAACCTTCACCATGAATGTGAAATAACACCATGATCTAACCAGGATGATTAAACAAGACCAATTACAAGCTGTCATGCAAAGAAACATTTACGTCAATATACACTGTTTGGTCGAATGACATATGGTTTTCGAGTCGAAAATTATGTGTACTTGGTTGATATTTGATATATGTTTATGAATTAGTATAAGAAGATGGTATTGACCTGCCAACATAGTTCGTCGATCTCTATACAAGTATGACGACTGCATGGAGTTAAACCAATACGAAGATCACTTAACTTATATCCTGGGCTAGGATGACTTTTTTGGTGTTAACCCAAATGAAAAAAGCCTTGGAGCAGCTGTTACCGAAATTCGACCAAGTTTGAGTGCAATTGTGAAGCCTTTCATATAAAATATGTTATCAAAAAAAATAACGCTCTTTCACTGAAAAATAAGTATTAATCATTTTTAAGGGTCAACAGCCATCTAAATCATCCCAGTATCCACAGCAACCTCATCTACCAACACCTCGAGAATTAATGCCACCACCACCACCCTAAAACGCACAACCTATAAAGGTACTTGGACCTTCCAACAAGAGACCCAGCACGCTGCCAATTGATGGACCATCAACAAAACGAACCCAAGATCAAGGGAGAAGAACATTTCGATCCCATGGAGTTTTTTTAGTCAGTTACAGCGACATTTCCCATTACTGACGTTGACTACAGTTTCTAATAGTCGTAGTATTCAATGGTATTAATAAAAAAAAAGTTATCTATTATTTCTTTATTATTTTCATAAATAATTTATTATTAATTATACATTACACCATTAATTATGATTAGAAATTCAATGGTGCTCGTAGGCATAGTTGAGTGTGGCATATTTCCAGAAACGTTCATCATCAATAAAACAGTCCATTTTTCTGACGTTGTTCAGTGTCGTAACCTCGGTCATGGATTTGGACATGGCAGAAATTAGAACGATTATTAATAACAGGAAGATATTGTTAGATCTAAATGTAGTGTGTCTATACACCAATCAATTGTGGATAAAAAAAAATAGATTAGCCAGAGAGGAACAATACTACAATATACTGATCAACAGAATTAAATTTTTGTGTAAAAACCAATAACAGGTAGATTGTTAGAAAAAGAATCGAGAATCTAAATGTAGTGTGTCTATATCACCAATCAATTGTGGATAAAAAAATTAAAGAGATTAGCCAGAGAGGAACAATGTTACAATATACTGATCAACAGAATTAACTTTTTGTGTAAAAACCAATAACAGGAATTATTGTAATGAAAGCAAATGTATGCTAGAAATCGTTGTTATTGTATTAAAGATGTATCCTTATCTGAATAATTATGCTGGTGTTTTGGCATGTATTAAAAAAAATCTATCCCCCTTTTCATGTGAGCTTAATTTCAAAATTGCAATTTGTGTTTTTTTCCAATATTTTCATTAAAGGTGGTTTCTAATCTTAAACACTTAAAGTTAAAACTGTTTCATTGACAATGTTCCTCCCATTCTTGTTGTTTCTTATATGAGCATATATGTTTGTTGTTGGTATAATTACCATTACGTACTCATGTATTTTTATATGATTTCAGGTTTAACACCAGACCAATCTTGGAGAAACTGAGGTGGAGAAAAAACCCAGAGGATCCTGAACACCTTTGCCGTTTAAAAGAGACACAAATGGGATTGATTGATTAGTTAGAGTTTAACGTTCAATGAGCAATATTTCAGCTATATCAGGACGAGAACAAGTTAATCAATTCAAAAAATTGAAAGTATCAGAAGTAAGAAGTAAAGGTGGAAGGGACAACCTGGGCAACGACTTTTGACTGCCACTGGAAAATTGGAGAAATGGGTAGGGGCAGGAAATTTAGCCTTCCATACGACACCCAGTGCGTCTGCTCTCTTTAGAGAAATATAGAAGGGGTCTTTATACTGCATGGAGCGTGGCGTTTCTCCACACAGTTTGGCTACAATGGTTCGCGGTCAGGCTTTCCGTATTATGACCTGACTACCCCGCATAGACAGGGCATTCCCCTATCCACCACCTGGGGACGCGCCGGACAGCTCTGTAGCCGAAGCCCCTGAAAACCGATTCAGGTGCCGGTACACAAATGGGAAGCACAATTGGATGAAATAAAATAACAATAGACAATAGGGTGAAGAAGATTATGACTGGTGCATGGCTCGAAGACACGAGTTTATGTAGTATGTCCTGGCGGATATGAACGGTACACAACTTATATTTCTCAATTTTGTCCTGGTCAGAAGAAACAGTTGGTTATGAAATTGGCAAACTTTTGATGAATTTTTTGTCAAATATGTAAAAACTGTTGGAGATGGCAGATCAAGCCATAGAATTGATAGTACTTTTTAAAATTTTCAGAATTTGGATATCTGAAATTTTATGTTCATAAATATATGTCGATGTCAGTCCAGAAATATAATAAGAAAAAGTATAAGAATGCTTAAAAAAAGATCAGATGAAAGAACGAGGTTTTCATCACTAATACAAGACAGATTTCCGTGGATAGTTCAATATATACGCGCAAACGAATACCGAATGTTTAATTGTTAGCTCTCATACAAGTGATCTTTGTAACTTATAGACATGGTTTTCTTTTCCCTTTTTACAGGCGATTATTCATATAAATAATCTTTTTTATTAATGTGTCAATCTATTATTGATGATATTTTTTTAAATTTGTTAGTAAATATGGTCCGGAATAATTATAACAATGTATTTCCAAACCAGTTCCGTGTTTTATTTTTTTTTTCACAGTGCACCGTCTATCTATAAAGTGTTGTTCTCAGATCTGATGTAATGATGCTACTGTTAATATTTCTGATGTGTTTTATGCAACATAGTTTACTTTGTCATTATTAAAACCTTTCCAGGAAATGCACAGGAATGTAAAATGTCAATTTCAAAGCTTCGCAACCGGATTGTGTATTTGAAGCAGGCATTAACTATGTGTTCAGCAGAGACAATTTTCCCGATGTGGAGAAAATTAGTTTGACCAACTTACCAAGTGGCAACACTTTAAAAGAACTGAGCAAAAACATTTAATTAGTAAAAATACAAAGAGAAAACCCATGTATGATAACGCTATTTCTTCAACATCAACGGGGATTTTTATTTCAAGATTTTTCATGTGTGAGTCACGTAAAGTTTTTGTTTGTTTCCACGACATATAAGTATTATGTATGCAGGGGTCGATTTTGTTATATATTAGATTTTAAATTCACCCCTTTTATCGGCTCATATGCCCATGTATCTATTTTTTTTTATTATAGTGTTAAAATCGAAGACATTTGCTCCGGAACATTTTTCCATGGTTACTTAACAAAACAAAAAACAAAAAATCTATTCATGCTCCGGACACAGAGGGAACCCCTAGCTGTACAGGCTGGAATATAGTGTGTGAATACCAAAAATCTTCTGAGCTGATATGGATGCACGTTCCATGGTTCAACACATGTTTTATGTACAATTTCAAAACATTGCTATCTTTGGTCAAATATGCAAATTAAATCGGTCAAATATGGAATTGAAGGTCCAAACAAAACAATTTTATTCACTTTGTGTCTGGACAAAATGTGATAACCAAACTTCTAAAAATATCTAGTACGCATATTTTAGGCTTAAATTATCCTTATACACAATTACGAATCCAGGTAAAACCTGAAAAGCATGTGTTCATCTGCGTTTTTCTGTGTAGTTCCCTAGAAGATTGTGGCATGTAATTATAATTTTCAGCCATTGTAGGAGTTTTCTGCTGTCCCTTTTATTTCATGACATATGTTGACCGGAATTTTACTCTGACATTTGAAATTCAATCACAGAGGGGTCAAAGTTTGGTTCTTACATGTAAATTCATGGCAAAAACACCCCATTGCAGAGCCATACTGCGGCCAAATTAAATAAGATTCTGTCGCAAAAACTATATATTTTTGCACAATTCCAAGTATATACTTTAATTTTACTACAGAGTAAAACTGTATTACCAAACACACTAGCATTATTTATTTTTCAAAAAAAAAAAAAAAAACTGTTTAATTAGGAACTACATTAGACTACCCTGAAACCGGATGTAAAATTTGTGGTCTTTGTCCTTCTAAATGTCTCAGTAGAATGTCTGATGTCATGGGAATATATATATGGTCCAAAGTATTCTGTAGATTTATATCAATTTTCATTTGGTTTGTTTCAGTTCACTTTGCGTCTAAGTTTAGAGACACATCGGCCTCGTTCCTTGACCTTTATCTTGAAATTGACAACAGAAGTACATTACAAACTAGGCTGTATGATAAACTCCATGACTTCCCTTTTCTTTGAAGAAACATTCAAAAAGCACAAACAAATGGAGTTGAATTCAGCAAGATATTTCATTCATTCTAAAATCTTTCCAATCTGCAAACAAGTGAGTGGTGAAATAAGGGACCGACCATTTAACCTGAAAAGGGGGGGGGGGTAACGGTTTTTTTTCTGGACAGAAAATGTATTTATTTTTTGCACGTGTACCAACAAAATATTTTTTTGCAAAATTAACATTATTTTTTTGGGCAGAAAGCCTCCTACAGAAAATTTTTTTTTCATCATTTTGGCAGTCAAAATATTTTTTTCACAAAAAATCACTGGATGCTTATCGATCAATCGATAACAATAACATGCACACAATAAGCAATCAACGTTAAATCTGTTTGATACTTTCAAAAAATGTATCAGAATGGAACCTTACACTGTTTAGATTGTAACCTTTGACCCCGACATACTTTGTTCTTGGTCATTAGGGCCCAAATACCCACCCTTTATCGATTTTAACTAGTCGTATAATAATGTCGGCCCATATGGGTGTGGCTCTTAAAACACATGTGTAGTTGTGTGTATATCTATTGATAAAACAGGTAAAATATCGTTATTGGTCTGTGTATGCCGATAATGCTACTGAAGTTACTGTGAATTTAGGTTCTGTACATGCGCATTTCGACAACTTATGTCTCTTCAGTGCAGATAAAATCTAAACGTTTGGAAGACCAGAAACTCAAATATATTTAAAAACTGAAAGACAACAAATAACCAATATGATCTAAATGTAAAGCCAAAATATGAGTAAATTATCATTTCTTTATAAAATATTTAATATCTTTATATACTGACTAAAATTGTTTCAGCAACAGCTTGTTTTGGTATTTACTTGTATACATCTGGATACTTTTTGATTGATTGATTGATTGAATATTGTTTAACGTCTACTCAGCAATATTTCAGCTATATCAAGACGAGAACAAGTTTGTTGATAAATAATCACTTTGGGGTATGGAAATGGCCATGGGACGGGAAATTCTGACTGCCACTGGAAAAGTAGGGTGAAATCGTCAAGGGCGGGGAATTTAGCCTTGTAGCCGATCACCTACGGACCACCCCAAAAAGAGCTTGCTACAAGGGTTCTTTAACGTGCAGGAAGCGTGGCATTTCTTCCAACACGTGGACCTGAGTTTACATCCCATCCGAAAGATGGGTTGTGTATTTATTCATTCCGCACAACCACGGAATGGGTCCTATTTCTATATCCCGGGACCCTCGGGGTCAGCCTCCGTTTAGGAGGGGTCACACCCCGCAAGCCGGAGATACTGGGTCCTATTTCTATATCCCGGGGTTCCCTCGGGGTCCTCTGTTAGGATGGCTCATACTCCAAGCTCAGAGGATGCTGCGGGCCTATTCTTCAGCCGGGACCGCGCACGGCGGGATACTTTTTGAAGCCATGCAATTTGTTTTATGTAATATATATGTTTGCTTTCCATGTATGGTATTTAATTTGTAAATGTTCAAACAATTAACAATAATATTTCTTTTCTGTTTCAGTTACTCACTCCTTGCAGTCACATACGGCAATGGAGGTCATTTTAATTGCAGCGTAAAAATTCAAGGAGTGTGGTACATGTACGATGGCTTGAGGGAATATAACTGTTCAGGAAGTGGACTACAAAAACAGCTAGCTCAACATCCAATGCCAGCATACAGACAAAGCCTTGAACTTTATGCTCTACAAGAAATAAAATAATGAAAACTTTTGCACCTTATTTGTTAAAAAAAAATTCAGTTTGTTTCATAAGCTGGAAAAATTTTTTTTACTTTGATTCTTATGTGAAAAAAATACTTCGTTTTTTGAAAGCTGCAAAAAAAATTTGATAAACAAAAGTAAAATCCCATGTATTTGGAACCTTACAATATCTAAATTTTTGTAAATTTTGTTGAAAACTATGGAGTATCTCCCTCATTCAAAGCTCTGTCCTTAGCCGATTATTTGTTCTCCATCAGTTTTAAACATTGTGAGTTTTTGGTTTCCCAAACGTTTAGATTTTATCTGCACTGAAGAGACATAAGTTGTCGAAATGCGCATATGCAGAAAGTAAATTCACAGTAACTTCGGTATTTAGTTATATACAGAACTACCCTGTTGTAAAATAACATCACACAAGGAACTGGTAAAATTACAGAATAAAACTAAAATTGCCTCTACACATAACATAACAAATTATTTCCCAATAAATTCCTCATAACAGTGGAGATTAATAGTTTTTAAAAATATCTTCTTGTGTGATATTTTCTGTCTTTTAAAAGTTTTTTCCAGTAAAAATATCTTCTTGTGTGATATTTTCTGTCTTTTAAAAGTTTTTTCCAGTCTTATTATCAAGGTTTGGCATTTAAATTCAATAATACATTTATATGTTTCTTGCACATTCACTGTCGATTCTGTATTATATATTTTTATTGCTACATATAAATCCCCCGGCACCTGAATCGGTTTTCAGGGGCTTCGGCTACAGAGCTGCCGGGCGCGTCCCCAGGTGGTGGATAGGGGAATGCCCTGTCTATGCGGGGTAGTAAGGTCATAATACGGAAAGCCTGACCGCGAACCATTGTAGCCGAACTGTGTGGAGAAACGCCACGCTCCATGCAGTATAAAGACCCCTTCTATATTTCTCTAAAGAGAGCAGACGCACTGGGTGTCGTATGGAAGGCTAAATTTCCTGTCCCAACCCATTTCTCCAATTTTCCAGTGGCAGTCAAAAAGTCGTTGCCCAGGTTGTCCATTCCACCTTTATTTCTTTCTTCTGATACTTTCAATTTTTGAATTGATTAACTTGTTCTCGTCCTGATATAGCTGAAATATTGCTCATTGGACGTTAAACTCTAACTAATCAATCAACATATAAATCCATATCTGAGTATCTACAAAGATGCATTTGTTTACAAATTATTAAAATTATAAAGTGATGGATGAAATGTTTCTTCTACAATACAGCATCTAAATGTCTTAGTTTTCTAGTATTTTAGAATTATTTACTTTTCATCGGCCACTGTTATATCCGGAGGCATTTTTGTCCAAGGTGAATTGGAAACATCGAAAGGAATCCTAACTGGTGGGCTATTTACAAATACCCTCTCTGTTGGATTTCGAATTCCATGACATCTGAAAGCAAACAGATCATGTATCAAAATATATAAAAAAGAATATATATATTTTCTATTATTAAAAGAATGCAGTATTTCTGTAGGAAAGAATAATAACAATACATATTGAAAGAGTTGAGATATCTAATGACAACTGAAAGAAAATTCATCTTTGATCATAGGAAAAAATATATGATGATTTGGTGAATACTATGAATGAAATATCACATATCAGATATGAAACCAGCTATTTTTTTAAATTAAGGACACATTTAAATAGTTATATAGCAATTTTAATTTTGATACAAGAAAGTAAAACATGGAATAACTTATTTACTCAGAGCTCTATTAAATTTGATCTAACACTACAATAATCAAGATCATCTTATATATCTACTAGCATTGTAAATATCATACTATATGGAACCTGTTCATTCTTGAAGGTTGTATGGCGACCTCCAGATGGTTGTGATTTTTGGATGCTATTGTGTTGGGTTGCTGATGTCTACACTATATCCCCTGATATTGTGTAGCAATGTAGTATTCCCAGTTGAATGCAAGTAAAAGTTAGCGTCAAATATTCGTTGCTATTTTCATGCAGTACAATATTGCTTGAAAATAACGTTATCAATAGGAAACAACGGCAGTAGAATACCGAAGGAACAAAGGGGTGAAATTCACAAAAATCGAAGTCCAAAGACAGGGCAAAAACGAGAACACAGAAAACAATGACGTTAGACACAAAAACAATGACGCCAGACAGACACAAAGCACAAAACTAGAAACCACAACATTCAGAACAAAGGCACTCACAGTGTGAACTCCAGTGAAACTGAG
>MJUU01067486.1:24909-38707 GCA_002080025.1 Modiolus philippinarum
ACCCCACTACTATGTAGCGGGGGTATAATTAGTACCGTATTTGATCTAAACAGATATGTAACAGTAAAAATGTGTCCACCAGGAACAAATAATTGTGTCCATACCATGCTAAATAAAGCTCCTGGGAAGATATGTCTCGACATCACATTCATTATGAAGATGACATTTTTAGAAAAGTCTGTCCTATTATACCAATTTTGTTTTCATGATTGCGTTTTGTGTTTTATATGTCAGTTTTAAAAGCCCTTCAGAGCTTATGTTTGTATCTATTAATGTACCAATTTTAAAATAAAGCTTTATAACTTATGACTTATGACTAGGAATATTTGTCCTGTGGTCACCCCGGCACCTGAATAGGTTTTCAGGGGCTTTGGCTACAGAGCTGCCGGGCGCGTCCCCAGGTGGTGGATAGGGGAATGCCCTGTCTTTGCGGGGTAGTCAGGTCATAATACGGAAAGCCTGACCGCGAACCATTGTAGCCAAACTGTGTGGAGAAACGTCACGCTCCATGCAGTATAAAGACCCCTTCTATATTTCTCTAAAGAGAGCAGACGCACTGGGTGTCGTATAGAAGGCTAAATTTCCTGCCCCTACCCATTTCTCCCATTTTCCAGTGGCAATCAAAAGTCGTTGCCCCGGTTGTCCCTTCCACCTTTATTTATTTCTTCTTTTACTTACAATTTGTTTTGAATTGATTAACTTGTTCTCGACCTGATATAGCTGAAATATTGCTCATTGGACGTTAAACTCTAACTAATCAATCAATTAATCCTGTGGTCACATTTGTAACTAGCAAAATTTAGAGTTAACTTTGGTATTTTGTTATTTATTTATCAGTTAGATATACAGTTTTGGAAATGGGTAAAGATAAACAATAGACTAAAATGAACAGTAAACAAGTTTATGTAAATCAAATTATAATTGTAATATTTGTATTACAATAACATTTTTACGTTTTGATACTTTTAATTTTGAATCACAAGTAGCATCGGTGCTTTCAAAGCTTTGATTTTGAATCACAAGTAGCATCAGTGCTTTCAGTGCTTTGATTTTGAATCACAAATAGCATCGGTGCTTTCAGTGCTTTGATTTTGAATCACAAGTAGCATCGGTGCTTTCAGTGCTTTGATCTCACTATCGCATTGTAGTTATTCCCCTTTGGTCATATATAAACCATTTATAATCGTAAAAAGAGCTACGGTTTCATAGCTAATGCATGCACTACGTGTTTATATTTATAGTTTATGTTTGGATTAGTTTTAACAAACACTTTTAACTTATTTTGGGTGAAAAATAAATAAACACCATTTCTACTTATATTTTAAGCGTTTTTTGAGCCATTTTTTCCCAGAGAAGTGGGTTGAAACTTCGTGTTCTTCTGTTTTATAGGTAGCAATGTTCTATTTCTTATCCTCTTCATGTCGAGTTGTTTGTTAGGCTTTGTTTACGCAGTATGGGTTTTGTTTACGTAAGTGTATTTCTATTGTATCTAGGTAACCGTGTTTTTTCTGGTGTTTGATTTTTAGCTCTCAATATTTATACAACAAGGGTTGTTCAATATTAGCAAGCATTCAAAATGGATTTCTTATTTTATATTATTTTTGATATTGAACTTTAGGTGGGTGAAGTAATTTGAAAATGAAAATCTATACTAAGAGACTCGTATATCCTTCATTTGTAAGTTATTTTCTTGCGAAAAATCCACATTTTGGCCCCTGTAACATTTATTACATTAAATTCATTCACATTTAAAATATCTTCCAAAAAAATTTCCATCACGTTTTCACTTCATTAAAATTTGATACCAAAAAATGTGATATAAGAGATTATAAAGGTGTACATTTCGGGGGATATTAAACATTGTAAATGTTTCGTAGTATCTATTTTTTGTTTTTGTTTCTCGTGCTTGTATACAAAAAAAATATAAGTAAATTGTTCAAATTATATAGAACACAAATGTAACTTTCGATTTTTAAAGTAAAATGACATAGCACTACCAATGTATCATCAAATGAGAATTAATTTACCCTTTTGAGATCCCCTGCATACCAGACTTCATATTGACCAATCAGAATATTTTACACACACACGCATATTGATCAGCTGATCGTGAAAGTCGTGATGACCATCAAGATGGAGATTTTCATAAGTTTATTATTTGTGTGTATAATTCGTTTTTCACTTCAACATGATCCTTGTACATATGATGATTCAACAGCGATATGCTTTTGTCCGGAAAATGGAAAGATAGAATTACTGAACTCGATGCCTTTAGTAGAGATTGTAGGGTAAAGTTGCTCATGTGTAATAGAGTATCCGGGCAATGACCTCATCAGGATACAACACATTGACCTAGATTGTAATTGGATATGTGAAAATAACACTTGTGGTAAGATATAATGTTAATTAAGGTTATATTTCTGGAGACAGCATACAGGTTATGTGTTGCGTACGTGCCTCTGTCAAAACCATGAAGTACTTTTTTCTGACCGTTTACTAATGAAGTTGAAATTTACCTTCGAACCCCTTGTGAAAGAAGAATCGCACCCTGGGTACAGGCTTGTTGACCATGTGCCATTCAAATGTCTCACATTTTTAGTTTACAGTTTTGGTATTAGAGTCACTTGAGAACAATTTGTTAGATGTAAAAGCATCCATTTTATATTGGAGTAAAGTGTGCACATAAGAATATTATGTAACCCCAAAAGAGGGTTGTTTCTGTGATTACCTTTAGAATAGTCCAGATTTTATGATTTTGTTGGAAAGCATATATATATTTATACATTTTACATTTGATAAACAAAAAGAATACCATTTTACACCTCTTTGAATACAGATTTGTCAAATCAAGGGTCTACAAGGGCATATATTTTACAATGATTAAATGGAGTGTATATATCAACAATAAAACAAACAAGTACATATTAGTTTGACAAGTTGTTTTTTTATATTATTTTGAAATATGTGATGTGTGGTCAACTCTATGGAGCAAAGGTAAATATCAAATTGATCAAAATTTGATACTTGTGGAGTGGCTATGGTTATTTTGGGTTGATAATGTTATTTAACCATAAACTGGGGCATATTGTTTTTATCCTGTCTGTCTCTGTGTCTAAAACTTTAACCTTGGCTATAACTTTTGAACTATTTAAGATATACTTTTCATATTTGGCAAGTGTATAGGTCTAGTCAAGAGGAACATTAATATGTAAACAAAGGTCAGGACAAAGGTCAAGGTCAGAGGTCANCTACAAGGCTAAATTCCCCGCCCTTGACGATTTCACCCTACTTTTCCAGTGGCAGTCAGAATTTCCCGTCCCATGGCCATTTCCATACCCCAAAGTGATTATTTATCAACAAACTTGTTCTCGTCTTGATATAGCTGAAATATTGCTGAGTAGACGTTAAACAATATTCAATCAATCAATCAATCAAATCAAGGGTCTACAAGGGCATATATTTTACAATGATTAAATAGAGTGTATATATCAACAATAAAACAAACAAGTACATATTAGTTTGATAAGTTGTTTTTTTTATATTATTTTGAAATATGTGATGTGTGGTCAACTCTATGGAGCAAAGGTAAATATCAAATTGATCAAAATTTTATACTTGTGGAGTGGCTATGGTTATTTTGGGTTTATAATGTTATTTAACCATAAACTGGGGCATATTGTTTTTATCCTGTCTGTCTCTGTGTCTAAAACTTTAACCTTGGCTATAACTTTTGAACTATTTAAGATATACTTTTCATATTTGGCAAGTGTATAGGTCTAGTCAAGAGGAACATTAATATGTAAGCAAAAAGTTAGGTCAGGACAAAGGTCAAGGTCAGAGGTCAAAACATGCTTCTGGGGCATATGTACATCATGTACATGTAGCATTTCACAAACACATTTTGTTTACTCTTCAGAATGAATAATCCATGGTATATTTATTTTCAATAAAGTAAGTATTTTTTATTGTTTTAGTCCAAGATTCATCTTCAGAAAGAACTAGTACAGACTATACAGATCTTCAACAAGTTGTATCATCAAAGGGATTTAATATTACTCAGTCAAACAAACAAGTTGTGTTCTCTAAAGGAATTAGTATTACTCCATCATCTATGTCATCAATGGGATTTAGTATTATTCAGTCAACTATGCCATCAATGGATTTTAGTATTACTCCTTCAGGCAAACAAGTTGTGTCATTGACAGGATTTAGTATTACTCCGTCAAGCAAACAACCGACTGCAGAGGTGGTTTCAGTGTGCATAGTTCGCCATTAAAGATGGGAGTCAAACGTAGGGCTAATGGATGCAGGAAAACAAATATGAATTCAATGGATTTACAAAATAAATACTTTCTATATGATAATAAAGAAAATACTTTTTCTCAGCTGAAGCAAACTTAGAAAACATTTTACAGCCATTGATTTCTTTATTGAAAGATGCATGTATTAATCAAAAGACTTGTTTAACGAAATTAAATCAGCCAGTCTGTCAAATATTAATGTAAAAAACTAAGAACTCGGTTAATTAATTACGTTGGAAAAATCATTTCATATGGCAAAATATTAAGCAAGATTATGATGACCCCCCTTCATATTGTTAGAACATTTTAAAAAATATTATTAGCTTTGATATAGAACTATTGACAAGTATGAAACCTACAAAGCTAGGCATTTTACTACAACTGCGAATACTATTGCAGTATCAACAAATTTGTTCGCGAAAGTAGCTATCACAATTGACGTCCATTTTGATATAAGAGCTTCCTGTTCCAAGATTGATTGATTAGTTAGAGTTTAACGTCCAATGAGCAATATTTCAGCTATATCAGGACGAGAACAAGTTAATCAATTCAAAACAAATTGTAAGTAAAAGAAGAAAGAAATAAAGGTGGAAGAGACAACCGGGGCAACGACTTTTGATTGCCACTGGAAAAGGGGAGAAATGGGTAGGGGCAGGAAATTTAGCCTTCCATTGACGNGGAAGGTAAAACAATTTTTCCTAACGTGTATTCTTACGAAGGTGAAAACTTTTCTGATACAATACAAGTTCAAAAACTTCAAGACACAATTACAGCGAATGCGAGTCCAAATCCAATGGTAAAAAGCTCAAATGCCGAGTCGGACATACAACCGCAAATCAACTATGTTCCCACTTTGCAACATGATGTAATCAAAAATGGACAACCACAACAAAATCACATACACAAGGTCATCACGCCTAACATTAACCGAATGGACACACATTTTACAGCGCTAGGCACGTGCGTTCACGCAACAATGAGTAGGCAAGACAAAATCTAGACTGGTGTTAGCTAAGAGAGGGTTTACATAACGACTTTCATAAAATTACAAACGTACATTTATGTGGGGAAAAAGACTTTTCTCATACAAACCTTTCAGAGAGCTCATCTCCGAATCCAACTTCAAATAGCGACATTCAATCGCAAAACAACCACATTTCCAATTTTCAACACATTGTTAAACCAAAGCATTAAAATCACCATGACGAAAGTAACATTATACAGTGGGGAGCTGGTGAAGATCCAGATAACAACGACTATCCTTACACATTTAGACAGACAGGCCAAAAGAGATTTGCTAAAAACTTGGCCGTGGAAACGACATATAAAGTGAAATTCAGAGATGAATGGAAAGGTCACAAAATGAAAGATACAATGAAAAACATACACAAAATGTTTGACGATATTTTATCACAAGTCAAAGGAAATGACGGCGACTTGGGTCGTATCATAATGTCACACCCAGAACTGAGGCATCCTATCGTCGTCCCTCTCGAAAAATGGTCTGAGATAACCACAGAAAAAGTTCTTTCGTCGATAGAAAACGTCCTAAACAGTGATGAAAACATTCCAATCGATCAAAATTTTGGGATCGTCGTGGGCTCAATCGACGTCCCAAAAGGGTCAGGGAAAAGGGTTCATATAACCACTCTTACGGGGGAACAGAATTCAATAGCAATCAAGCGCTCTCTTTTCGCCATCGAAAACGATGGAGATAACTTATGTCTACCAACACCCATCGGTAGAACATTCGTGAAACTATGTTCAGTGATCCCTCTAGACGAGTGGAAACAAGTAACCAAAGACGACCCTCCGCACATGAATGTTACGATGAAAGTCGTAACCCACAGAGTCGCCACCGGTAGCTATCTTCGTCATCTCAAGAACACATCAAATAATCCCTACAGAAAAAACATGGCATTAACGTTATGCAGAGAGGCAAACGTGCCAACCGACAGACCTTTAAGTTTGATGGACATAAAGCCTTTCGAAGATCTTTTAGAAGTCAACATTTTAGTGATATCTGCAAAACTAGGCAACCGATTTTGTCGAGTGTCAAATGTACCCGGACGCGAAAACATTTATTTGTATTTAACACAAACGGACGGTACAGATCATTTTCACGGCATTTCCAGTATAAATGGTTTCTTCTCGAGGGGGTACTATTGTGAGAACTGTATGAAGCCTTACAAAGGGAAATGTGCCCACAGGTGTCAGACCACGTGTGACGTTTGCGGTAGTAACAAGTGTCCACTAGAAGAAGACCAAATGTCTTGTAACCACTGCTACCGTACTTGCCGTAGTGCAAGCTGTTTCGACAGACACGCGACCAGGAGGGACAAGAGAGGTAGAGAAGTAGAAAAGTCCATGTGCGAAAAATTGTACCAGTGTAAATCATGTAGAAAGATGCTAAATAGATTGGAGAGAAGTCCTTCCCAGTACAGGTGCGCGGAGTACAAATGTAAAAACTGCCATCAGTACCAACTGGGACGCCATCTGTGTTATCAACGACGTCTTATCTGCTATTTGCTTATCTGCCATTGTGTATGACATTCATTTATCAAAATTTTTTCAGGTGGGGGAAAAGAGCTCGACCTAAGGTGATGTCCGTTCGACGTGGTGTAATACTATACCCTTATTTTTTCTACATCATTTATAAAAGGTCATTGCTTTTAGTTTTTAATATTTTTTTTTCTTTTACTGGTTACTATATACTAGTGCATAAGACAACTTGTTGCTACTTTTTTTAACACACACACACAAAAAAAAAATGGAAGTAATCATTGCTACATTTCTGAGCATTTTGGTTGTTTACAGACTGATAAACAGTTTTTTGAATTCGGAACGTGACCATATGAACCTCTCTGGATCGTTGGGTTCCATGGAAAACCAAATTGCGATCGATGATTGGTCTGGATCGGATCCAATCATAATCGTGGACGAAAGTGAAATTGGTTTTAACAGTACGGATCCAATTATAATTGAGGATCCAGATGAATATGATATACTGGATATAATTCTATTGTACCTATAAAGGTGAGAAATTGATTATTTTGGATTTATTTTTATCCAATTCAACTGCTTATATCAGTATGGGAACCGTCTTGAACTCGCTATGGGGTGCAAAGAATAGTTTGTTTTTTTGAAGGTCTGTTACGCTGCTTTTTGTCATGTCAAATATTATCTGTATATATTTACTCCATGTTTCTTTAATTTTAAGTTTGATCCAATCACTATCAGCATCATTGTAATACACAGCCATTATTACCTCAGTTTTAAAACATCTTTGAATTTAAAGTCTTCCAAATTTCTAGATTTTATGTGCACCACTGAAGAGACTTAAGTTGTCGAAATGGTCATATGGAGAATCTAAATTTACAGTAAGTTCAGTATTTAGTTATTTGAATACCATTGGTTCAATTTAAGAGTGTACAACTGAAGGAATATGAAGTAAGCATCAATTAGACAGACAATGTTAAATTTCAATTGTATTCCATCTCACCCTGCTCTGATGTCTATCTATTTAAAGGATATGTCAGGATATTTACAATTTCAATTGTATTCCATCTCACCCTGCTCTGATGTCTATCTAATTAAAGGATATGTCAGGATATTTACCAGTTACCTTCTGAAAGACATCTGTCCCTCCTTTTATTTTCATCCAATCATTATCAGTTAATCAATGTAAAATTATAATGACAGTACAATCAATATCCTGCTTTTATTGAATCCAACATTTACCTCAGTTTGAATACAACTGGTTCAATTTCTCACACTCAGAAGAGTAAAATGTACAACTGAAGGGATGTGAAGCAAATAGACATTGAGAAAGACAAAGACCTCTGTCAATAAACAGCTAAAACAACTTTAATTATGGCTTTTTATTTTGAGCCTTTGACAATAAACAATGACTCATAGCAAGTCCAAGACAACTAAACACTGATATTTTTTAGTGTGTCCATGTTTATACAAAGTAAAACTCCATTTCATTTTGCTTCTTGGGTTACAGGACCACAGATGATGAAGGTGAAAATCATACCAATCACTCACACAGACCTTTACCCCACATGGGTGGAAAGGGGACATTATCCATGAACATTAATTTTCATGTCTTATTGTTGAATGTTTCATGATAACTTCATGATAAAACAACATTATGTCATACAAACAAACATTTTTTTTCTATGCAGACCAAATGGAAGAGTAGATTTACAGTGGTGCAGACAAGCTTGCTGAATATTTGAGATGATCCAACCTGTTAACTGTAAAGAAAGTGCTGTATCTGGACTGACAATATCTTCATCATGACATAACTGTGTAAAAAATGACAAGTTGATGTATTCACTTTTTTTAATTTTTGAAACCATTTAAAGCTTGATATATTGTGTGAGGTTCCTCACTGTGTTGAAGACCATATGGTGACCTCCTAGATGCTTTGTTTGGGTCATTTTAACCTTGAAATGGGATGTTGTCTCCTTTTGTTTTTTTCTTCTTTTTTTGTTTTTTTTTTAATGAGTAAACTTTTTTTAATACAAAACAAAATATTCACTATTCAACTGATATATGAACAATGCTAAAAGCAGGAGAATATCGAGCGTGATCGAAATCTTATCGACTTCAAAAATTGAAAACATGGTGTTTAATTACGACTTTTTATTTGATAAAATGAAACTACAAATTTCTAAAATAACAATTGTATGACTATTTAATAAAAATTCATTGCAAGACTAGATTGTTAAAAAATCAACAATTGTAAATTTCAAATATATATATATTTTTATTACTGTCTGGTACGCTAGCACTGTACCACCACTGCCATGTTCAAATTTCGGTTAATTAATATACTTAAGTCTCGTATTACGAGTCAAAATAAATTTGTAGTTCTTTATATTTTACATCCCTTTGGACTCGCACAGAGATGGCGGGAGCAGTGTAATCTGTCTGTAATATCTGCATTCGAAGAGCAGCCAAATCCCCCGGTGGGAAGGCAATCTCGATATTCATGTCTCTAATTCTAACCCCGTTGGTTTCCTACCATAGACCGTATATATATAAATGATTATTGCATTAGGCACCATGATAAAAATTATTAATTTCCAAAAAATATATACACGATTGAATATCTATCATGTAAAGAGACAATCTATAACAAATTAATCTTTATGATTGAGTATTATTAATTTGTATAAACATTCATGAAAAACAGTAAAAATAAAAATATTACATGCAACATGAAAAAAGGATCATTATAAAAAAAAAGTTCCATGCAATGATTTCCTTAACTATTTTATCAAATGTCTTATTCTATCTTGTGCAAATGTTAATCATTCAAAGGGAAAGGCTGGTGTAACATTTATTTTAACTTGAGAATCAATTTTGAACATCTCTTTCCAAAGCCAAAGTTTTCACCTGAAAAAAATGTGGTTAGGATAGAAGAACAAACATAATAAAACAAATATGATATAATTAACTGTTGTGTTATTTAATTCTTACTGAACCATATTTTTTTTATTAACACAACAGGTAATTTTATTTGTGGTATTAACATATATATATATATAAATGCATATCTTGTATTTTTTCATTAATGTTAATTTAATTTATTAAATTATAGTTTATACATTGAGTTGTCTTTCTTTGCACAGTCTGTGGAAGTTACAAATAATTATTTATGTGCATACTAATGAGGGTAGGAAACGTTCAACCAATGAAATAGCTCGTATTATTAGAGTTTAGATCGATAAGTTTGATGAGGCTGCTGCAAGTTCTTTAAAGTCTTTCAAATGCGCATGCGGTACGAACAATGGCAGAAAAGTTGAATAGTCTTTTGTCGGAAGATTTATGTGCAGAATGGGATTTTTGGACCATCCCATAAGAATTTCTAGGAGTTAGATCTTGTTATGCAGATGAATTTGCCACTTTTTCAGGGGAAGTGTCGTTGAAATTAAACATTAACTCGGAATATGTCCCATTGACTTGCACATTCTTTGGAACACCATTGGTAGAGATATTTATGGAAGGAACATTAACAGTATTACTTGAAGCAGCTGCAAAAGAAAGCTATTGCAAAATTGATAATTTACAACAAAGAGAAGCCGTAAAATCCCTCTTAAAATTCCTTGAAAATCTCGAAAAAGGTGGGAACCATTTAGACTGCTTAAGAAAACTGCATAGATCAGTTAAAGGTGATTAAGTTGACAAGGAAATTAAACATATTGAAGCAAAAATTCAAGCAGTATTGGCAGTAGTTAACTAACCCAAAAAATCTGTGTTTTCAAACAAAAAAAACAAAAAACAAAAAAAAACAAAAAATACACTTTTTTTAAAAAAAAACGTGTTTTTGAAAACCGCAGATTTTTTCCCATATTAACTACTACTGACGGGACTATAGAACAAACAAACATGTAAGATGTGTTATTCACTACGGTTGAGACGGGTAAAACGATCTAGATTTCACTCACATTTTTTATGATGTGTACGGATTAAACATCTCATAAGTAAAACAAAAATCTTATAGGTTTTACTTCGTTCTAGACTCTGCTTTAAAAAATTTAAGACACGACTCGTAAACTCTTATCATTTTTATATAAAAGAAAAATAATATTCTAGTAATAAAAATGTTTAGAGGAACACAGTTCTGTGATCGATATGAGTATTGTAACTTTTTACTAGACACTCCCATAAGAACTCCACAAAATTTACAAGCACAAGTCAAAACGGATTATAAATTTAGCATAAACGATAGGGCTTCGTTTTATGACTGGCACAATGGGTATTTTTTGATCAAGTTTAAAGTAGATAAACTAGCTGACGGAACAGCACCAGATAATGACACAGTATCTGTTATTTCAGATGTAACAAATTTTCTTAGTCAAATGACAGTTAGACAAACTGGAAAAATAGTGTACGACTGCAACAATTTATCTCTAGCAAATCATGTCAAATCATTGCTTACGCTTTCAGACGGATAAATTAACAGTTTAGGCAAAAACAGCTTTTTTTTACCCGGATAATGTTGCAACCACTGATGATAATTCAGGGTTTAAGGCGAGAACAGCGTTAACTAACGCACGAGCAGAAGTAACAGCAGAAATACCATTAAATAGATTTTCGTTCTTTGCCTCGTTAGAACAAAATCTTTTAACCCCAGCACAAATGACGCTAGCAATAGAAATAAACAACGACAATTACTTGTTGTACAAGGCCGATGGTGCTGATGACAGTAGAGTTGTAATTACACACTTTGAACTTGGATCCCCAGACTAAAATTAAATTCTGTTGGTTTAACAAATGTACTTCAGAATTATATGAAACCAAGACGGTGGTCACATCTAAGAGAATCTATTAACACTAGTACCTCGAGTCAATCTGTTGAAGGGTCGTATCGTATTACAACAGGGATAAAACACCCGAAACACGTAATAGTATTTTTTACAAAGGAGTGATAAACACAACAGTCAACTACAAAATCCTCTGTTACTTGATACATTCAAAGTAAACGCAGCAAATACAAATTGTTCAGTTTTGACAGCCAGATTAGAAGTTGGTTCTGGTATCTTTTACCCGGAAACGGGATATAGCTCGACACAAATCAGCAGAATCTTCAGAGATGCGTGTAATTACAAACCTAACGCAAGCAACGACTATGACACCGGGAATTCTTACCCTTGCTAACTTTGGATTACTCTACGGATTAATCTATTTTGATTTGACTTACGCAGACGAATCGGTGAGTATGGAGAACACATCCCTGACTCTGCATTAAAGACTAAACATACCACCAGCCGCTGCTTATAGTATCTTTGCCCTTGTACTGAACGAAGAAGATATAATTTTGGACACAATTGGAAATGATATAGTAATTATCTAAGGTATTAAAAAAAAATGAGTAAATACGTTAACTATAGTCTTGGTTTATCCGAAGGTCAGAGAAAGAATTTAGCTAAAGCATACAAAAACATATCTTCTCTAACATTAAGACTAACAAACAACCAATTAACAGGTGACTTTCCTATGGCGCTAACACAAACACAAATAAAATATAGAAAGCAAAGGCCTCTGGTACTGGGGTTCATATAAGAATTTAAAAGACACAAATGACAAAACAATCACAAAACGGAGGTTTTCTTGGAGCACTCGCTAAACTTGCACTTCCGGTCATAAAGACAGTGGCATCCAAACTATTACCTACCCTTGGCATCGGAGCGGCCTACGCTCTAGCTGAAACCGGTGTGAAAAAGGTGTTTGATAGCGGTTTAACAGCAGACGTACCACACAACAAAATTAACACACTTTTACAAAAACCCTACGTTGACCACCTAACAAAAACACAGAAAGAGCAATTACAGTCAGCACTCAAAAAGAAATCAGGAACTGGTCTTAGAATCACAAAAAGACAACAGACCGGTGGATTCCTTGCATTTAGCAGTGCCATTGCTGGCCGGCCTAATGGGGAAAGGACTACAAGTTGAACGCCCGGGCAAAGGACTTCAAGTAGACAGCGTATGCAGACCCTACGTCATGCAAAAAGAAAGTGCCTACGGCAGACGCTTGAACCGCTAACTAACTTTGATATTTTAGACTGGGTTGATAAACTACGTATTACCTCTTTCAGGGGGGTTTATAGAAGGGACAATCTACCACTAAAACGAAACAAGAATGAGTGCGGCGTCCTTAATTTAGACGCTACAAGTGGTGCCGGTACTCATTGGGTGTGTTGGGACTTCCGTGACAAAAGAAATATTTACTTTGATAGTTATGGTCTTTCACCACCACAAGAATTTATTGACTATATAAAGGGTAAATACAGACGTAACACAATCCAGTACCAACAAAACTTAGTGTTCTATGTGGCTACTTCTGTCTATTCTTTCTACGAGAAGCACAAGAGAAAGACATCTACGACATAATATACAAAGACCTTAGTGCGACGGATACGATAAAATATGAATTATTATTATAAGGGTACTTAAAAAAATGAGCTACTGCGTAAAAGAGAAAAAAGTCACGGAGTCTCTTTCTCCAAGGGTCGTACAATTATCCAACGGCAAGTTCATAGAATACAGCACGTGTGCCAGCTGCAAAATCACGAAACCAAGTTTGTGGTAATCTTGACATACACAAGGCAATCAAACCTGTAATGCCGAAGGGCAGAATTACTCTCCCAGGAACGAATTACTGTGGGCCTTACAACACAATGGACTTACCCACCAAGAATAAATTAGATAGGGTTTGTAGGAGTCATGATCTTTGTTATGATGCACAGATCGACAAACGGAAATGTGACAAGAAGATGGAATAAAAAAGATAACAGGAAACACCTACAATGGCCGAAAAACATAGTCACATGCCAGAAAGTGAATAGGAATTGCACAAGAAAAAACCCACAATAAAAATACAAAAGACAAACATAAACAACGATAGGAACTCGTGACAGCCGGACTTGGTACCGGCACTAGCAAAAGCCAGCGGTAGGGTTAAACCGGTTTATGGGTACC
>MJUU01067486.1:55440-73679 GCA_002080025.1 Modiolus philippinarum
GTCAATATTACAAAAAATTTCATAACGGTTTTCCCAGAAACTATACATTTTGAACCAAGCATTTCTGTAGTTAAGTCAGTACAGTGTGATAGAGTTCCAATTTTAAACCACTCAAACTTCCTGTCTGTCATATTCTGATTTGTGATGTGTACAATATGCCATTTTGTTCATATTTGATACCAGCTGTCCAATAGTCAGCATGTTTCCTGATATAAAAATGTAAATAGTGGGGTTGTTACTATGGTGGCAATGGATGTTGTAGTGGCAATTGACATTTCCCAGCAAACTCCAAGTTTGTGTTTACAACCTCCGGTTCTCTTTGTTAATGCATTATACCAGTTTAAATATGTAAATGACTTTCTTGTATATTCTAATTACTAAAATGAAACAGGCAGCATATAGTTCTAAATAATTACAAAAAAAATCAAACCAAAGTTCTGCATTACCAGTATTATTAGTTAGTCTTGTGAGATATATACTATCTACACTATCACGACATCAAATATATAACTTGTACATTATAACTTGCAATTTTTTGTATTTTTATAATCAATAAAGGCATGAAAACATTGAAGTGAAAATGTTTTTATCATTTAATGAAACTTTAAACAACATTCACATCATGTCCACTCCTTTCCAGAGGGAGTGCTCCCGGTTGAAAAGATACAAAAAATGTCCCATTCTAGAGGCACTGCACCACCAAAAAAGTTTCCCTTGTTATGGGGGATGTATCATGATCAAAAACGGTTTCTCAGAAGACCTACAGAAATAATAGGTATGGGTAATGACATAGTTTCTGTATGCTTTATATTCTTAGCAACAACTTTAATGAAAGGGCCTGTTGCAAGGCTAAACTACTAACCCTTCCCAAACAGCTGTGTTTTTCTGCGACATGCAAACATTTCTCATCCTCCCATTTGATGTATCATTTGCAAAAAACTCGGGCCAAGTTCGAAAATGGGCCCCGAGGTCCAAGCGGGTCCAAAGTTATGCCCCTTGCAACATGACGGGGTATCATTTAATGTCCCATTAATGCCCTATTTTTAAGCATATTCAGATCCGTTATGTTCGTTACCAAAAAAACAAAGTTATTCAAACCTAAGATCTACAATTAAACTCTGTTTCAGTTCCTTTAGGTCTAAAACCTTAGAAACACCAGGGTTCATTCCCTGTATTGCACACGGTAGAACTCCTATGCTCTTGATTTGGCTACCCATTTTGATTTGAATGGATTTGATTACATCTTTTACCATAGATTTTGATATTGGCTTTCCAATGTTTTGGATTTTAATGCTGCTGATGAGAAGTAACACTTCGAAACGTACGTACAGCATTTTTAAATTACCTTATTAAAGCAACATTTTTATATGGATACTTTAGATAATGGGAATTCGCTAATATCTCTTGAATTCAAAAGTGTACAACTGATTTAAGTTTATTAAGAAATATGCAAAATAAATGTATGCCAGCATGAAATCTATTATCTAAAGGAAGTGAAACAGATTGTAGGGGGCGTTTGACCTCTATGAATACCAGTTATAGGTATCGCACAGACAATAATATGTACAAATAGCTGCAAATACAAAAGTCAACCACCCTGACACCCTAATTGAATGCTGACACCACCGTTCATAAACAGCCATGATCAACTATCATCTTTATAAGATAAGATAATAGCTTAAAGGACGGACATATGCTATGCCTTCGACTCTGTTACTATTGAATTATCTCAACTTATGAATACTTTCAGTACTTTGATTTTATTCGTGGTATTAACATATATATAAATGCATATCTTGTATTTTTTCATTAAAACAAATTTAAAAAAAAATCGCCTGAAAAAATGTGGTTAGGATAGAAGAAACAAACATAATAAAAAATATGATATAATTAACTGTTGTTTTATTAAATTCTTACTGAACCATTTTTTTTATTAACACAACAGTTAATTATATTCATGGTATTAACATATATATAAATGCATATCTTGCATTTTTCAATCTAGAGCAAAGGTATATATTCATAAAATATGGTGGAGGTTAATGCAAGTTGAGCATACTGAGGTAGAATAATTTAAAAATTCGCATGTTGCGAAGTGAGATCATAATATGTATGTATATTCTAGGTGGTGGGGAGGATTACTGACCATTTATATCTTCAAAAAGTTAAAGTCGAACCCAGACGTAAGAGTGGATCTCTAAACAAACATAATGCTGTACTTAAAATCGGCTTTACGCTATTGTTTTACCTAAATAATTGACCTTTGAAATAAAATTTTAAATGGAAAACTGTCACAAAGTAAGAAAAACATATTCTGAAATGCTGACATGGTATAAGTGTAAAAACTTGTTAGTGTCTTCGCCTAGGTCGCAAATTATACCCATGCTCTTGATTTTGCTCAATATGAACTGGTTGCATTTGTTGTTGATTGTGTTGTTGTCTTGGTGGTCTTTGTCTTTGTTGTCGAGTTCTTCTCTGTGGTAGGCCATTCAGCACATTATGTTGATTGTGTTGCTGAATATTTGGCAAAATTGGGACGATGTTCATGGCTCTAATGTGATTTACAAGGAAAGCTTAAAAAGATAGAATTTCTGGATTTACAAAACAAAAAATAAGTCTGATCCAAATCTGTTAAATATTATATTCAACACCATCCTCAATTCCAAACCCACGAATTTCTACTTCAAGAGGTATGACATTATGTTGTGGTCTTTTTACAAATTTACGCCTCACACATGTTGGACAGCAGTTTTCCATATATGTTAACCATGCTAATATGCATCTTCTGCCTTTTGTTGACCCCTTGCAGCAATAGCAATTTGTCACAATTGTAGCAAACAGTGAGCAAACTATATGAGAAAAAAGGAACAAATTTAGAAAACTGCAAGGGTATGATTGAAAAAAAAAAATATCATGTGTACATCTGTAAGTCATTTTGCAAGTTAACTTGAATATATTTTTTTTCTCTGTTGATGAGTGTTAATATACATGTAGTTTGTTTAACAGTGAGTATAAATGCTACTTATGTAAAAAGTATACAAACAATTTTTGCTCAATGTTGAAGACCTCATGGTAACTTCAAGATAAAGAACAACAATAAAAGCATTGTTCCATTGATTGTTTTACATGTATAACTTGTGTTATTGTCTCATTAACATTTACTTCATATCCTTCCATTCTAAACAATGTATAATAGGAAGTATCTTTGTTTTCTTCAACATGTAAATACTTTATATTTACCTATAGCTGCCATCAATATCATTTGTAAGTTTTGATTAAGATTCATCCATCCAATTTCATCATCACAGTTTGTGCATGATGGGGTTGAGGGGGGCTCCTGGGTGCCATGTGTAAACTTTGTTTCTGGACTTCTCGTGTAATCTTGTGTGGACCTCCTTTGCGAAATTGTTGTTATATCTTGGGTGTCATGTGTTGACTCCTGGGTGTCATGTGTAAACCTTGTTTCTGGACTCCTCATGTAATCTTGTGTGGACCTCATTTGAGAACTTGTTGTTAAATCTTGGGTGTCATGCGTGGTAGATATTGCTTGTGGACTTCTTTTGTGATCTGGAGGTTTGGTAGTGTCATCTTGGGGGTGCTATACTTAGACTTTCTATTTGTTGCATCTGCAGGAATTAACTTCTTTGTGGATACTTCATACTGTAAACATAAATAAATAACCAAATCAAAATATACATAATTACTTAACTGATGGGTAGATGATTATGAAATTTCATGTTGTTACACAAATTTGTATTGTGAAACATTAGGTGGGGAAAAAGTTATTTTGTATTCCGAAAAGATGCAACTCTTCCTCAGTGACTCTGAGTAATTTACTGGTTGCATAAAAAGCTAGCAAGCATTTCATTGAAACCATAAATTTCATAATATGCTTAGGTCAGTGCCTGTACAAAGTCAGAAGTGTGATGGTTGATCTTCATTTGCTAATGGTTTTATATTGTCTTGGAGTTACCTTTGCTGTTTTTGGATTTTTGACCTTAATTACGTTCTCTTTTTTATTGTTATATGGATGAATATGTGTATTGAATTTTTAAAACAAAATGTTTTATAAAGAACTTGAGTCTAATATGAAAATGTACCTGACATGGTTCATTTCTAACTTCTATATATATGCTCATGTCAGTGGTGATCACTTGGCCTTCTCCTACTTCAACTTTGATGATCCGTAAATTGGGTGTTAATGCTTTGCGTATGTCCATTTCCACTGCCTCATGCAGCCTTCTAAATAGAACTCGAGACACATCGCTGTCACAGCACATGGTATATTCCCCACGTTTTAATGACTTACACTGGTATATTGTCGTCTTAGGAACATGATAACATTGAGAGTTTATATTAAATGATATGCCTCTGGTTGAGGCAAATAGAATTATATGCAGAAAAACAATTGCAAAAAACTGGTCATCATGGTCGTCATTATGAAACAATTTTCGTAAACGAACTTCCTAGTGACTGGAAATGTATTATTTGTGCTTATTTATCTACTAGTACCTACACATAGTTTACTTTCAAAAAGGTGTGCTTTTTGATTGCAGATTTTTTTTTAATTGACTCATAACTCTATTAAATACTATCAAAAGTGCAATTACAAAAACAGGAAAACAGCAAACACCTACAATGGCCAGGAACTACAATCACATGCCACAATTTACAAGCAAACTGCACCAGAAAAACAATAATGAAAACAAGAGACAAACATAAATAACGATAGGAACTCGGGATAGCCGGACTTGGTACCGGCACCAGCAAAAGCCAGTGGTAGGGTTAAACCGGTTTATGGGTACCCAAACCTCCCCTTTCTCTATCCCGTTTCCCTATAGTATCATAAACACGCGAATAAAACCCAATACAGGTAGACTACTAACTCAATGACCACTATCTTGGAACAGAAAAATGTATTGGTTTTATCAGTTTTTTAAACGTTGAGATCGAACACATAGTACTGAATTCACCCTTTTCGGTTCTTTACTACGGTGACAAGTTAAATTTAACCCTTTTAATTTTTTCCGCGTTATATAACTTGAGAATTAATCGTGTATTTGTCTATTTCACCAATTGAATTGACGAGAAAAAATCTTTAATTGCAGATGTTACAGTACGATCTAATTTTTTGCAGGGGATATTTAACGAGGTTTTGTGAAAAAGGGGGGCGTACAAATAAATGACGTTATTCGGTTGTGCGAACTATCTTTATCCCAGTTTTCAATAAGCGTGTATGGTTCAAGGATTTAGAATTCCTTTTCATAACGAAAAAAATCATAATAAGACGGGGAACGCACGTGTTAACTATTTCTTTTTGGGGTGAAATTAAGTTCGTCTGAAAACGATGATCAAATATTACATAGTTCAACGTAAACAGCTTCAAGATAAAAAGATTTTTAAAATCTCAAATTCGTTTTGTTTCCATTAAAACAGACATTTACAAATATAATACATCTTTTCGAATGGTATTGAATGAAGTCTATGTATGATAATCATGTGAAAAAAATAAACAAGATGATGTTCTTAAAATAGTTTTTGTACATTCAGATGAACTTTCATATCATGGTGATTGTCCGGTAATACTCTGTACTTCGATGAATATCTATTATTATGGAAATATGTTATTTCAGTTAAAATTTCATTTATTAGTTTTGTGTTATGACAATCTGATTAATTTATTACATTGTATATAATTCACTATAGGAGAACACAATTTAAATTTCACATTTTTGCTTATGTAAAGTACCGGGATGTGGGGTTAACCATTTCAACTTTGAGTGGTGGTCCGAAAGGTATAATATTCCAAATTACAAATGGATAATTTATATTGATAGTCATTTTTTGCAGTACATGAATGAGTTCAGTAGGGTTCAAAAGTCTCAAACTGTATGTCCACACAAAAAAACAACAAAAATTTGGAATGCATTTGATAAGACAATTAGTTATCACATTGTCGAACTAGGTCAATACACATAGCAGTAATTACGTAGGACAAAGGTCGCCGGAAGTAGAAAGTGTAAACAATGACCAACGTGTTGGTAATAGGGAGCTCAGACATAAACAGACTCAGACAATATGTATATGACAAACTTCACAATTTAAATATAAATCATCAACACAGTTTTTTCGTATGGGGTATCAGGCGACACTAACCATTGTCGACTATGGTCCAACAAAATCAACAGAGTCGGATCAAACCACATTCTGGTTCAATTTGGAGGTGATGACCTTGATTGTGATGGCGCTGACGAAGAAAATGCAGAAGAGATCATCCTTAGGGCCATATCTATTTGCAGCATGTACTTATCAATGCCTAACGTGCAGCAAGGGACAATAATGCAGTTATTGCCAAGACACGAGACAAGACATTGTCCACCAATCGTGTACAATAAACTGGTACATCATGTTAATTCCTTCCTAAAAGAGCGAATCCAGGCGGTACAAGGCTTCCATTATTGAAACATTTATGGTGTTAAAAATAGCCCTGTTAACTTATTCACTGACGTTGTACACTTCAACCAAGATGGCCTGCTACGCTATTATAGAAATATCCGAGATAAGTTATTGATCTATCTCTTACATTACATTTAAGATCACAAGTTAATGTATCTGAGTTTGTTGTTGGATTGTTAGTGTTAATAAGGTTTATATAAACAGATGTATATTCATGTAGTTAAAAATATTTTATGTTGAGCTTACGATAACCAAAATTTCGACTGGATTCACAGTTGCATGGGTCATATATACAAATTTAACGTAAAACTAAGAATATGATTGTAACATTATCATACCTTTTAGAAATTTTCATATGGTAAACATGCTCGGTTACAACTGCTTGCTGATAAACATTAATAACATACATGTATTTTACGAAAGGATATGGAGTAAATGAACATTGGTGAACGTAAATTTAGATATAGTAAAAACTTGAAATCTTGGGAGGAAAGTCCTGGAATTTGAAAGGAAAAATTTTGTAAAGAAATTAATGCTGTGCGGGTAGCAGGGCAATTCGAATTACCCCCCTTACAAAATTTGTAGATTTCCCCCTAGGTGTCGTAACAAAAAAGAAAGATAAAGAATACCGTGTTATCCATCATCTATCATACATCCCTCACGACAAGTGTACAGTGCAATATCAGTCAATAGACAATGCAATTAAATTGTTAAAATACCACGGCAGGGGTAGTTTGATGGCAAAAACAGATATAGAAAACGGTTTTCGTATTGTCCCAATTAATCAAAAAGACCACGAGCTTTTATGTTTTACTTTTGAGGGGAAATTCTTTTATGACAAAGCAATGCCTTTTGGCCTCAGCTATTCTTGTAATTAATTCGAAAAGTTTAGTACCGCCGTCTATTGGATAGTTGATCATAAAAAAAAGTTCAGGGTGCGTGCATGTTTTGGATGACTTTTTATTCGTAGCCACCGTCCCCCCCCCCTTTCCCCACAATCAAATGTGTGCCATAATACCCTTAAACAATTTTTACATATGGCACATGCTATTGACATTCCAATGAAAGAGGAAAAAACAGTGTCCCCATGTACAAAAATAATACTCCTCGGCTTAGAATTTGACTGAGATGAAATGGAAATCAGACTACCAGATGATAAATTGTCAAAATTAAGAGAGAATTAACATATTTTCAAACCAGAAAAAAATGTACTTTACATGAACTGCAGTCTTTAATCGGTTTGCTAAATTTTGCTTGTACCGTGGTTAGGCCTGGGAGGGCATTCCTTAAACGCATCATTGATTTGACTTTCAATCTCAAACGACCGACCAATATGAGATGGTTGACTAAAGAAGCAAGGGTGGATTTGAAAGCATGGTCCTCATTTATCGAAAGCTTCAATGGAAAGTCTCTCTTTTTTTAAATGATAAATATGAAAACTCAGTACAACTTCACTTATATACTGATGCGTCTGATTTGGGCTTTGGAGGTGTATTCACTGCGAAATGGCTCTCGGGACAGTGGCCAACAACATGGTTGCAGTACCAAATAACGATTCGGAAGCTTTTTCCTATCATTGTAGCAATTCTCTTGCGGGGCCAGCGCCTGCAAAACAAGTGCATTCGATTCCACTGACAATATGGCACTAGTTTACATCATTAATAAGCAAATTTCAAAAGACCCTCACATTCCGCAATTAGTTGTACTCACATTGAAATTTAATATCATGTTTAAAGCCCAACACATTGAAGGTTTTAAAAATATAGCAGCAGATCAACTTCTTCGATTGTAGATTCAGCAGTTCAAGTAGTACTTCCTACTCATGGACCCAGTACCAGAGCTCGTGAACCCAACCCTGCTGGCAACCTGAAAAGCGTGACATTCAGATTGCTCCAAGAATCACTTAGCAAGTCTTCACAGGAATCATATCGGAGGATTTACACTTGTTACGAACAGTTTTCACAGTCTTATTTCCCACAAGCAAAAGTATTGCCAGCATCTTTAGAGTGCTTAACCATGTTTATAGCCCACTGTTTTGAATTAAACTATGCAGCGGCCACAGTTTCCACATATATATATCAGCAATAAAGGACATCCATAAGATAATGGGTATACAGAACAATTCACAACGTTTCATCATTGTGAAACTCTGAATGGCTTTAAAAAACCCAGGTCTTCCAAAGACAATCGTTTGCCAATAACCCAACAAATTTTACAAGGGCTAATAGAATCATTGCCCAACACATGCAATTCTATTATTATGTCAAAACTGCTTAAAGCCATGTATCTCTTAGCATTTCACGCATTATAAGAGTAGGAGAGATGACTAGGCCTCTCCCACCGACTGGCAATAACTTGCGTTTAAATAACATTAGATTTGTTTTTGACGAACTCTACACCAAGTGCTGTAGAAATTCATATGAGTCAACATAAGCATAGCAACGGAAAGCATATACCAATTCTACAAATACAAAAAAAAAACAAAAAAAACAAAAAAAAACAAGAGCTGTCGCCGAATGGGAGCCAAATATACCCCCGCTCATTGAACCCTGGATTGATATGGTAAAAGCAAAATTAAGTTGGTGTGGACACAATACAGGTGTGGACACAATACAAGTGTGAACATAATGATATAATCTTCAAGAAAGAACTTTTCACAAGGGTTCCAATGGAAATACTCTGTCTAAATCAGACAAATATGAAATTCACCTTTTTTCAGCCTGTTTGACATTTTACACAAAAATCATAAGCATTACAGAAATTTCATAACAACACTTGGAAAACAACTTTTCAAGAGGATTACAATGAAAAAAGTGTGCCTCTCTAACAGTTTGACTTCACAATATCTATGCTCAATCTTTTTTCTTGGAAAAAAAAATAATTGCAGGAGAAATCCACTTAAGTCAAAGTCAAATTATCTCCCCTTCCTGATTTCAAACAATAATCATATTCCTTCATACACATCTACATATAGTGTTCTTCCTTTGTGTAAAGTTTCATCAAAATCATTCAAGTGGTTTAAGAGCAGTTGCGCTTACGAGGTAACCAATACATAAGGAATCAACCAAAAGTCAAAGTCGAATTATCTCCCCTTCCTGGTTTCAGACAATAATTATATTCCTTCATGCACATCTCCATATAGTGTCCTTCCTTCGTGTAAAGTTTCATCAAAATCCTTCAAGTGGTTTAAGAGGAGTTGCGCTTACGAGGTAACCCATAAAGAACACATACATAGGGAATTAATGAAAAGTCAAAATCGAATCATCTCCCTTTCTTGGTTTCGGACAATGATTATATTCCTTCATGCACATCTCCAGATAGTGTCCTTCCTTTGTGTAAAGATTCATTAAAATCCTTCATGTGGTTTAAGAGGATTTGCGCTTACGAGGTAACTCATACATAGGGAATCAACGAAAAGTCAAATTATCTCCCCTTTTTGGTTTCGGACAATAATTATATTCCTTCATGCACATCTCTGTATAGTGTCCTTCCTTTGTGTAAAGTTTCATCAAAATCCTTCAAGCGGTTTAAGAGGAGTTGCGCTTACGAGGTAACCCATAAAGAACAAATACATAGGGAATCAATGAAAAGTCAAAGTCGAATTATCTCCCCTTCCTGGTTTCGGACAATAATTATATTCCTTCATGCACATCTCCATATAGTGTCCTTCCTTTGTACAAAGTTTCATCAAAATCCTTCAAGTGGTTTAAGAGGAGTTGCGCTTACGAGAAGTGTGGACAGACGGACAGACAGACAGGGTGATTCCTATATACCCCCAAACTTTGTTTGCGGGCGGGGGGTATAAAGATTTTCACAAGATCTTTGCCCAGTTGATGCCTTATGGGCTTACATTCAGCTACGAAAAAATAATGATATCCAATCATCAAAACCCCTTTTTTCCTTTATGGATGAATTACCATTGCCAAGATAATTTTTTCACAAATCAGTTACGCTTTTCATTGACTTTTCTTGCCTGAGCTGGAAAAATTATAAGAGTATTAGTTTTCTTATAGGAGCCGCAACTACAGCAGCAAGTATGAACATTTCAGAAGACAAAATCCAACAAATGGGCCGCTGGCATTCCAAAGCCTTAAAAAATACATTCGAATTCCTACCCTGAGAATCTAGCTTTCATGGGGACATGGGCCCTGTCTGCTACTTCTGATCTTTTCTGTTCCAATAAATCATAAGAACCGGGCACTCGTGCATAGTGACATGGGCCTCTCTCATGGTTTCATGCATAGTTGCCAACCCCAACTTGCCGAAATCCGGAGGCATGGCGTTGAAAATGCGGAAATAACCATTGTTTTGCGGAATCCATAAAAATCTTTTGGGAACACGTTAGAAAGGTAACGATACAAAGTAGGGATACATGTATCAGTTTGACTTATTCAGACAAGTACAGTTCGCTTTAAAACGTTTTATATATGATGAACCCACCGATTTGGCTGAACATTGTACGCCTCTCAGTCTGATAACACATGTCGTCAATATTGGCGATTTACACAAGTCGTCATTGTTGTTTAAATCGCCAAGTCAAATGCCGATTAAAAAAAAAGAAAATGCTACGTTGTGCATGGTACAGACTTCTTTATCCGTTTTAGCACGAAAGAGTAGTTGCAGACAAATAAAAGCGTAGTTTCTACCTTAAAAGAATGGTTTTGCAAAGTGTATATAAAAGAGGTACACATATTCCGTTCATTTGTTGTACCCTGCATAAGTCTAATGAGGCGGATTTGGTTAATTGCTGGAAAAACAAAAACACACACACACACACACAGATGTCATTCTTTCGATTGTAATTATTGATTGAGTGGTTAAAAGTTTAAGATCAAGTGATCAATATTCAGCTGTATTAGGACGAGAACAAGATGATTATTTCAAATCATTATGCTTTGAAATGAAGAAAGAAATAAAGGTGCAAGGGACATACGGAGTTTTGATTACTACTGGAAAATGGATAGTGGCAGGAAATTAAGCCTCCTATTTCGATCTGTTTGGTAAAGAGAGTACTTCATTTTTTAATAATACTTTTGGATTATCCATATATTTCCATATTATCCGATTTTAATGCTTGTGACGATATGTTACTCCTTGAAAAACGTGTACAGCATACTGAAAATTTACTGTTTTCTTAAACAACTTCGGTATTTTTGTATTTTACAGGCCTCTAAGAGATATACCGTATAGCAGATAATTTTAACGATTGCCAAATTTCGCGATTTATTCCCCTAAAGTGGGTATTGAATGTTAGCGGTCTTCAATTTTCGCGAATGGAAAGATGGCGATAGAACAAAAATATACGGACTTTTTTCCGCGAGTTTTTATTTTCTCGCTTCAATAAACATCGCGATAAAGCGAAAATTAGAACCTCGCGAAAATTGCCGGTATATTAAGGGCCTTTATACTGCATAGGACGTGGCGATTCTCAAAATTAATTGATAAGTTATAGTTTTACGTTCAGTGAGCAATATTTCAGCTTGAATTTGTCATGACGTCGCCAAGTTAATTTGGTCAAACAACATTTATATATATATGTAAATGAAGATATACAGTGGAAGGAAGAAGCGGGGCAACGAATTTTGATTGCCACTGAAAATATGAGAAATGGGTAGGGGCAGGAAATTAAACCATCTTTACAATCCAAAGTGAGTCTGCTCCCTCTGTAGAAACATAAAAGGGGTCTAAATACTGCATAGAACGCTGCGTTTCTCAACATAATTTGGCTACAATGATTTCGTGGTCAGTCTTTCCGAATTGTGCTCCGAATACCCCGTGTAGACAAGGCATTTGTCTACTCAAGATCTGGGAACGCAACCGATGGCTCCAAAGCCAGAATCCCTGAAAACCGATACGGGTGCCAGGATTTGCATATTTGTTCGTGGTTTGATATCTGCTTCATCCTATTAGTAATAAATTTACCTCAATTGAGTAGCCTCAATAGTAGCATGCATGGTATAAAATTGATTTATTAGTTTGTGTATAACATCTGATGAGCAATATTCCATGTATATCAGGACGAGAACAAGTAAATCAATTCTAAAGAATAAAATAAGTAAAAGAAGAAATAAATATAGGTGGAAGGGACAACCGAGGCAACGGCTGGTTTTGATTGCCACTCGGAAAGGGGAGAAATGGGTAGGAGCAGTAAATTTTAGCCTATATGAGACCCAGTGACACAGCTCTCCTTAAAAAGTATAAAGAAGGGGTATGTATATAGCATGGAGGATGGCGTGTCTCCACACAGTTTTGCTAGAATGATTCGAGGTCCAGCTTTCTGTATTACGACCTGACTACCCCTCATAGGCAGGGCATTCCCCTATCCACCAACTGGGGACAGGCCCGGGAACGCTGTAGCCTGAAGACCTGAAATCGATTCAGGTACCTCGGGTCAGGAATATGAGAACTAAAACAATTCAATCTCTTCAAAACATTATAAACAAATCGAGAAAGATATTACGGTGGGAGAACGCCTTTGAAAAATTTTGATTGTCACTGCAAAATAAGGAGAAATGGGTAGGGGCAGGAAATTTAGCCGTCCATATGAACCCCAGTCTGCCACTGGGCGAGAGATATAGAAGGGTCTGCCCTTATACTGCATGCGGGCGTGGTTGTGTCTAACAATTTTAGCTACAATTGTTAATGGTCAACATTTCCGAATTTACATGACTACCAATCATGCGCAGGGTATTTTCATATCCAACTCATGGAGACGTGCCCCGTCGTTCTGTACAGAGCCCATGAAAACTTGTACTTCAGCAGATGGCCCTGACAGTAACCATAAGTAAGTTTTGAATAATGTGGTCTGATTAATTTTTAAGACTGTTGTAAGTAATTATGTCATTATTTGCAACCGGTTTTCATACTGCAAAAAAATAAAGGCATCCATCCGTCATGTATGTGCATTTAACTGATGCGCCATATATGTGCATTTAACTGTTCGGATCACCTGGACGCTTCTGATAAGGGGACTAGTACCTGAAACAATTTTAAAGGTCTCCCTCTACAGAGCTGCCAGGTGCTACTGGGTGTTGGACAGAGCAATACCCTGTGTATGCGGGGTAGTCAGATCATAACACGGAAATTCTGACCGCGACCCGTTGTAGAGAAACTGCGTGGAGAAACACCATGTCCCATACAGTATTATATCCTTTTTATACCTCTCGTACAAGAGCAGACTCACTGGGGTGGTACAACTGCTCCTACCCATCTGTCCCCCTTCTCAGTGGCAATCAAAACTCTTTTGTCCCTTCTATCTATACATCTTTCTTATTTTACTAATAATTTTTCTTTTTATTTATTGTCTTGTTCTTCACTGGACGTAAACTCAAAAAGGCACGTCGGTAGCCTGTCTAAAGTATTAGCAAGACCCATACAGTTTTGTAGAGGTTGTCAAGGGAATTGAAACTTCAAACATCTGATACAAGACGAACATAAAGCTAAATTACTTTCATTAAGTGATACACCATTTTCGATGTGTGCCTGCATTGGATTCAAAACTAATTTCAACAATTTCTAATACAAGTAGTAATTTCTTTTATGCAACTTCGGTATTTTTGTATTTTTAACAATTTCTTAATATAGTTAGTCAATTTATAATTTTTTTTAATTAAAGGATCCATCCGGAATAGAAAGGCTAAAATCCGGAATGCTATCTATTTCTCGGGAACATTCCGGGCAATCCGGAATGGTTGGCAACTGTTTCATGTACTTGCAATGATAATTGCAAAGCCTCTGTACACCACACAAACATTCAGTATTTCTAGGGGTAGATATTGGCTCTATTGGGACAACGCATGAGCCTTTGGTGAGTGTGCTACAAATCGGGGACTCTTGTTAAAAATATTTGTTCACTTAACATGTTTTTTGTGCGTACAATGTAGAACTAACATGGGAACATGAGCCTCTGTTAGTGATGCTGTCTTTAATTCATTATACAAGATACCAAAATGTACAGAACAGTGACAAAGTGATATATACTAGTACATGTTTCATAATATACACTTGGCCATAAGTTAAGGACCATCCGATTTAAAAGTTTATTTCAAAGCCATTTTTTTGAATTTATATTTTGCGCTTTCACATGTTTGGTGTACTGAGTATAATGCATTGAAATGGTGTTTTAGTTTTTGACAGAAGGAGAATAACACTGCAAACATGCAGAATGAAACACTGTTACTTCAGAGTTGAACTTCCCTTGTTTCCCAAGGTTATCACAAAGAGTGAAAATGAATTCCTTGTTCGGATCAATGGCTATTTTGACGTTGAAATCTGATTACTTTTCACTTACATATGTGTAATTTTGTTATTGGAAGTTTGCCAAATTTATGGAATGCAATGGCTTAACAATTGAGGTGAATTTCATTAAAAATCCAAGAGAACTTCATTTGAAGTTTTTTTAAAAGTTGTCCTGAAAGCACATTCTACGCATTTTATCAGTATTAAAGTTATTTGCTTCAAAACTTCATTAATTTTTTACAGTTTGGATGGGAAAATTGATAAATGAAAATTGTCATTTTGGGTAAAATCGCATTTTTGTTTTGAGCGAGTTTCAAAATACCAATTGTGTTTATGGTAATCTATGCCTTAATGAACAAAACAACATTTCCATCCATTTTTTTGCAATAACAACTGTCAGAACTGACGTAAATTGCATTAAAAGAAACTTTATGCCCAAAAATGCAATTTGTAGACAAAAAATGTGTTACTGTGGCGTCCGTAGACTAGATAAATTAAAAAAAATTAGTATGAACAAGCATTGGCATAACTGCAATGATAAATTAAGTTACCGTCAAACAGGAAGTAGATGAGTTATGGACTTGAAAAGGGGATACACTATAAAACTAATCATACTAAAGCTTCAGACAAAACATCAAATCATTACTAAATACAATGTATCCTTGACGAAAAAAATTTCAATTGTCATGGCTTTAATGGGAAAAAACAAAGTCATTGTCAAACAGGAAGTAGATAAGTTACAGACTTGAAATGGGGAGAAACGATACAACTTATCATACTAAAACTTCAGACCAAATTTCAAATCATTGCTACATTCACAAGCTGAGAAATCCTTGACGAAAAATTTCAATATATAGCTATAATGGGAAAAAATCAAAGTTATCGTCAAACAGGAAGTAGATGAGTTATGGACTTGAAATGGGGAGACACGATACAACTCATCATACTTAAGCTTCAGACCAAATATCAAATCATTACAACATACACAAGCTGAGAATTCCTTGACGAAAAATTCAATTTATAGCTATAATGGGGAAAAAACAAAGTTATCGTCAAACAGGAAGTAGATGAGTTACGGACTTGAAATAGGGAGACACGATACAACTCATCATACTTAAGCTTCAGACCAAATATCAAATCATTACTACATACACAAGCTGAGAAATCCTTGACGAAAGATGTTCCGGACGGACAGACAGACGGACAAGGGTAAAACAGTATACCCCCCCCCTCTCCTACGGAGCGGGGGTATAATAAGATTACTTTTAGGAAGTTCAATGCAACAACAGACTACAGCACCATTAAGTCCTAATCTTGCGATTACTTGACCATTTCTTGATTAATTACGCTTCAAAACTGTATTAAAACAGATTATCTCCCTTTCTGAAATGACGATGTATCCCAAGGTTAAAAAATACTGTTTTCTTCCTGTATGTGTGTTTATTTTGACAATATGAAATTTTCAGTTTCTGATGGCGGGATTTTCCATAAGAAATCGCACATTTCAGTGAAACTTGTTTCCTGGTTATTGACACCCGTTTTACACCACGTTTTTCAAATAGCCATTGAATATGCATTTTCTTTTGTGTGCCTAGTGTACCTTTACGATTTTTTCTTGTAATTGGAATAATTTCAACACAAAGTAATTTTAAAACATTTCTTGAAATGTAAAATGTTTGAATATACTATTTGAAGTTCAGCTCAAATTGAAATATGGGTGGTCCTTAACTTATGGCCAAGTGTATATATATACTTTGTAATGAAAATTATTTGCAAGGCGCACACAATTTTAATGTTAGCACTTATTTTAGATTTAACGTTGTTTTATGTCGTTTATATATCATGTTCATGATGCAAACATGTATGTTGGTAATTGTGCTGACATGGGCCTTTTGTCAGCCAGGTACTTTCACTTTGTCGTACAAACATAATGATAGACCGACTTGATTAGGTCATTGCCCGATGGACTGAACATTGTGTAAGCACATGCATTAGATTCAATGTAGTTCACAGTTTATGATAAGTTGATAGCCAATAATGTCCTTGGAACATGGGCCTCTGTTAGCTATGTTGTTTCAGGTTGTCGTATAAACATAGACTGGGCAATGAGTTCTTTTTGGTCAGGCTGAACAGACTGGCATGCACATAACTTCATAATAAAGATTAGAGCCTCTTATTAAATGGATATATTTTTTTAACGTGTTTATGAAGTCGTGAAAGTTGCACATACTTGGAGATCTTTTATTTTTTCTCTTCCTTTTTGTTAGGCCCACAGTATAGCCGTATAGTAATGTGTAACTGGCCTTGTTGTGGATGGGGGATATTGTGCGGTATTTCAAAACATTTAATATAATCCCACACAATATGTTGGCGAATAACCATCCCCATCTTTGATTGTTGTTACATACATTTGTATTTTGTAATTAATTTCATAGTTTTCATCAAATTGATTACCTTAACATGCTGAAATAATGATTTTGATTGTATAATGGTGAGTGCAGTTTGTGAAATTTATCGTCATTTTATAATAAATGACCTTTTTCACTTCATATGAATTCTTCAGTTAATTCAAGCCTACCATCAAATAGAGCACAACTAGGCCCGTCCTTATCTGTCATAAAAGCCAATTTATAGCCATATAAATCAGTTTATGGCAAGTGTTATCGTTAAAAGGGGTATAATCCAAATGAATTTCGACCTGATAAGGTAAACAGAGTTATCTACAGTTTATCGGGCTATTTGCTGAAATGGTAAGTTACTGCGACTGCGCAGGAGACATTCATCTCAGTAGTCTTGATCATTGAAAGTGCTCGTTAAATTAAGACGTGAAAGAAGAAATTTAACACCACCCTGCCACCAGTTCTGATCGTCAGGTTACTGAATATCTATTGTTACTTGTTACAACGTACATGTATATTGGTTTCTTTAAAATATTATTGAACTTTAAATACTTACAATATCTAATTTTTTGTAAATTTTGTTGAAACTAATGAGTATCTCCCTCATGCAAAGCTCTGTCCTTAGCTAATTTTGGCTTTCTATTTAGATCATATTTGGTAATTTGTTNTCTATCAGTTTTAAACATCTTTGACTTTATGGTCTTCCAAACGTTTAGATTTTATCTGCACTGAAGAGACATAAGTTGTCGAAATGCGCATAATATGCAGAATAGTTATTTTTACCGAACATTGTCTACTTTTTTTGTTTTGCTTGTTACTAATTGGTAATCTACGAAAAAACATCCCCATCTTTGATGGTCGTTATATATTTTGTAATTAATTATATATTCTGTAATTAAATTCATAGTTTTGTCGTTTGCTATACTATCACCAAATTGATTATCTTAACAAGCTCAAGTAATGATTTTTATTATGATAATAACATTGTGTTTAGCAATGACTATGCCAAAATAGTGGTCAGGGTTGAAACCATAGTGCACGACCCTAAGGGGAGTGCACTATGTGTATTCAACACTGACCACTATTTTGGCATAGTCATTGCTAAACACAATGTTATTATCATTATTATGCTGACTGTGTCATTAA
>MJUU01067486.1:77745-92252 GCA_002080025.1 Modiolus philippinarum
TGGATAAAATATGAGAATTCCGAAAGTCAGAGACAGTTTCACAAACCTGAGGAGTGACCATCCTTAATAGCTTCAGCTATTACAGTATGATTCTTGCAAAAAAAGAAATACTAATAATACTAATATATATATAATATTACAATCCAATTCATTTGTTAAAAAAGGGGTTCTTAGCTCACCTGACTCAAAGGGTCATGTGAACTATTGCCACCATGAAGCATTCGTCGTTGTCATCCATCATAAACTTTTGGCAGGGATGGTCCTTGGGTGGTTCCCCTTCAAAATTATATCCGATATCCCTTCCCGCTAAAAATGTTCAGCATGTCAAGGGCTGTCATCTTATGCAGTAGTGACAAGAATCAGGCCACAGTGACCTAGATATATGGTAAGAGTTTAAGTGACAGCTCATATGTCATGTACTATTAGAGATTGGATCAAACAATTTTACATGCAGATGTCTTTGAGGGAAAAGGATTTAATTTCATGGTCCACTGACACTGCTTGAATTTAGGTCAGAGTTCATATCTTAGGTACTATAAGAGATCTCTAAGAAAGAAAACAAAATTAAACAAGAGTTTGTTCGTCACTGTGACCTACATTTCATGGTTCAATGATTGGTTAAAGTTAAGGTCAGAGCTTATATTTCGTGTACTATAAAAGTACAATAACACTTTCCAAGACATACACTCTACTTGACCTAATTTGGCGGCGAATTGATGCTTTGCATCAATTTTTAACTTGTGTTCTGTTCTGTAATGGTATATCCACCCTGTAAGTTAGTAAGTAAGTAAGTAAATTTTATTGAAATTAAAGTCCAACATTGAACTATCATCAATTACATAGATATATAACAAAATATACCCTATATGAAGGGTCACCGTGTCGTGACACGTAAGCATTTAATATTAAATGATTAGTTAAAAGTTACGACACCAAGACAAAGACAGATCATCCGCCACGTCAGCACAAAGACAATGGACAAACACACCAAAACGGATAATCAATTTCCAATATACGACAAATCCAATACTGATTGTCTTTCATTGTAGAGACGCTTGTACAAAACTAAGTCTCCCTAAATTCCAAACTTATGTGTGTATTTTGACCTGTTCTATATGACTCGGATCATCCCCCATCTGCATGGCAGCAACCTTTTTTCTCACTTTTGAGACACAGCAGTTCCTATTTTTAGCGGTGTGAGATTTCCTTGTCTTGCACTAGTGTAAGACAAAAAAATCACGTGCAGTTTACCGGCAAATATTGTGTTTGCACATTTAGGGGCTGTAGTCTACACCTGTCCACATAAGTGATCATAAGTGGATTAAATCTATGTATTATTAAATTGTTATATCCTTTCGAGTAAAATTTAAAAGGAAAATACAAGAAAAATTGTCTATAAAAATATGGCGCGCTCGGGTATACATTCCTGATTTTATGACGTTACAAAAGGGGACATAACTCCTTGTGTAAACAGGCGAAAAAGGGGCGACATTTTTGTGTGGATTTTAGTATATTTAGGCTGAATACAGTGAGAAATAAAATCAAACACCAGAGGAAGTGCGAGACAAGAGAATCTCAGACACCCTCGGGTAAGATTTCTAACATCTCGGACTCAGCAAGCTTCGTCCGAGACTGGAAATCTTACCCTTGGGTGTCTGAGATTCTCCCGTCTCGCACTTCCCCTGGTGTTAGATTCTTAATGTCTACCGAATAACAGTATCTACTCGAAAGTACCATTTGCCTTTCTTTGTTGGAAAGACACCAATCTTTTTTCCCCTAATGTGCAATATTATTTCCTTTAATTTCTTGCAAATTTAACCAACGCCTGACCGCTGTGATAATAATATTTCTCGTCTCTAATGAGAGAACAACTCGCGTGAAATTTCCCGCCAAATCTATTCGGAACATAATTCTCGGTGTTTTACATTATGTCATTAGAGACACATTCACGTACATTATGAAATTTCTCAAATCTTGTTTAATAAATTTTCAAATGTTTCAAAACTCGGCAAGCCTTGTTTTCAGTCATTTGCAAAATTTATTTAACTCGGATGTGAGAAATTCCATAATCAACTTAGTTCTCGTTGTAGGAACTATATAACTCAGTCAACAGGTTTGCTCTGTTAAATTAAAGCAGTGTAATTGGTTATACTTCGAATAAGACGACTGCTCAGTGTTTCTTTCCTTAGAGGGTAATGCACATTGATGTGGTTCGCCTTATACCTTTGTGTCGAGCGAAAAATTTGGGAAATTTCATTTCATTTTTGCCAGTATCGATCTTCAGCCTATCTTATATTGATAAAAATTTGTTATTAGACTTTATTTATCTTTGAATGCTTTACAACTACTTTGCATCTACACATTTTTAATTAATTCTGTTGATAAAATTTATTAAAATTATATAAAAGTTTTGTCTTATTTCTGACTGTTTTTATGACACAGAGCCCAGTGATACGAACTTCACTTGTGAGCCTGGATTTATAAACTTTTTTGAATCAATGAGCATTACATCGTACAGTTTACATATTTAGCTATTTATAGTCATTTACCTCGATGTGTAGACCGTCGTAAATGGTATTTTATAAAAGGTTTCAGCCGAATAGACTAAATAAGATTTTAAAGCCCTTGTCGTGTGAGGCGATTTCCCCATATCCAACAATTTTGGTCATAGTTAGGAACGGTAACTCGTACTCTGCATGAAGTCACGTGACATAATATATGGAAATACCCGGTATATTAATTTATAAGCTCTACTACTGTGTATATCAAGAAATAAACATTTACAGTTTTTTTTCGCGTTTTTTACATTAAAAGCATTCTAAACAGAAAAAGGTTATATACAACTAGCAATATATTTATATTTTTTATGACAAATGAAAAGAGAGTGTATCTCGGGAATTTATATGTATATATGTAATAAATGTGTTAAGTTAAAAATCCATTCTTAATCGAGATCAATTATTTGTTTTTCATAAAAAAAAAATATTTATTTTATTTTGTTTTGAAACCATATAAACAATGTTGTCTGTTAAAAATCGTATTTTTAGTTTATGATCGAATTATCGGTTTAAATTTCATTTAATCAAGACTGATAATAAAGTCAAATGTTCTTTATTTTCCCGTTTTTTTTCTAATAAAAATGAGTCTACAACTAAAGAAATTTTTGAAGTTAATTTACAGAAATCGGCTAAAAGTAAAACCATAGGTAAAATTTTGTTTTTACCTGTGATCAGGGACGAACAATGAGAAAGTCCTTGCTGTGCCTGTACAACATTGTATATTGGAAAATAATTTGACACCTGTGGACACGCGTGGAAATAGCAGTGTACACTGTGCAATAAGCAAATAAGGTGTAACAGGTGACAAACATAATGGTCAATTCATTTACTGCGTGTGCTATATATCTTAGACGTCCTACGATTCATAAATTCCAAACTGATGAAAATACTTATAAATATTGAATCTTTTGGTCACCAAAGCAGGACAAATTCTAATAATTTAATTTAAAATTCTTATAATATACTTCAATAAAAATATATGGAACCCAGATGGAATCATTTTAACTTCTGAAATGACTAAAAATCAAACAGTTTACACAAGAATAGAAGAACAACACGATTTTGTAGGATACTTCCGGTGTTCGCTATTTTAATGTAGTGTTACAACAGACGAAAATTGCCAATCTTTGGGCAAATGGGGACGAAACTTCCTCTTAAGCCAAACTGATTTTGAAAAGAGATTTAGATTGTAGAAATATTCTACATTATTCACGTATCTCCATCTTAGGCGACAGATGTATATTAAATTCATAGTTTACAATTATTTCGAAAGGGGGTGTCTACAAAAATCGACAAAAATGAACTAAATTTAAACATCGAAAGGGTCGAAACTTAATCAAAATTTAAACTGTTATAATAACATTCATTAGAAAGGTAAAGTATTGTAGTTTATGAGTACATCTCCAGCTAAGCAAAATTTTATTTTTTAAAAGAGGAATTTTAATTTTATTGCATAGTCCCAGAAATTTCACCTGTATGGGTAGTCGATATGTACTGGTATGGTCACGTGATGACTTCAATTGTTGGATATGATTTAATATTCCAATGCAATGATTTCCTTACACATTCAAAAAATGAGGAAATATCTTAAAATCAAGACACCCTGTCGTAACAAAGTGATAACGATTCTTGTCTGTTAACAGATATCCGGAGTTCACCGACACATTCGGATTTCCAGAGTCCTTATTGGGATTCTTCTAGCTACAACGTAGGCGAAAAGTTCAGAATTTACTGCTATAGTTTCCCAAGAATATATTCATTAACACTTGATCCGTTTCTGAATCCATTCTAGGAACGGATTTCCCTACTCGCATCTCCACATTCCCAACGAAATCCTCTGAATTGACAATTGCACGGTCGATAAAATGAATGGTTCTTCAAGGTCCACTACCAACATATTACATCTTGGAAATCCAGTACGAAATCCCCAGACTAAAGCTTCGAAACATCCTCATTCGGCAACATCATGTAAATAAAAAAAAAGAGAATTTAGAAATGTAAACCAGTTATTCCAATGAACATAATGTGCAACCACTGAATAACTTTATACAATTATTGACTTTTAATGAGGTAATGAGTAGACCGAAATAAAAAGTCAATTAATGCTTTATTAAATGATAGACAGATTTTTTTGGTGTTGTTGTTTATAGTTTTTGTTTTTGTTTTTTATTGTGTGTCTATGTGGTTTTGTAAGAAGGAACATTTTTGTACTTGTCCTCAGACAGTGTTAAAAAAAAGTAAGTTTTAACGCTGTTAAACGGTATATCATATATCCAGAAAAAAGTCATATTTGCATTTTTTTAGTTTCATTGCAGAGAATGCTTAATATCAGATGTAATGGCGATCAAACCATATTCACTTAAAACTGGACAACACAACCTGTGATTTTAAAATCCCATTATATGTGTTGCTGGTAAATATGAACGGCACTAAATGGAATAATTTTGTTTAGAAATAATTCTATTCAATGATTTTTCATACACCGTACTGAAAAGTATTTCCGTTTTTTTTTTGCAACAGATGTCACACAGACGAATGTTATTAACAACACGCAATTCGATTGGTTGTTTGCAATGAAACCTCGTCTCCGATTGGTCAAGTCAAGAACCCGAGTAGACCCCACGCGAGGTCTACTCACTTTGAGGTACAAGCAAGGAAATGCTGTCTTGACCAATCAGCAAAAATCGAAATTCGTAATCATTTAAATATATAAATAATTGAACATGGTGTATCCACTTTTATTGTCATTGACGTCTTTTTAGAAGTCGACATGAAAAAAAATCACTACTGTTTTCCTGGTTTTAATCATAGATAGAACATGCTGAAGTATGTAAATGCATACATTCTTGCCATTAGTGGAGTAAAAAATTAAATGAAGTTCCATGCCACATCTTCCATCAATTTTCTTTCCGATCCTCATTTCCAGAGTACCTCTGAAGTCCCCAATCGTGAAAAATTGTGAAGGTATTGAGTTTCAGTATCAAAAACATCAATATCCCCAATCCCGCCTCCATCAAAGATACTGTCTCTTCTTGGCAAAAAATCAAAGCAATAGTAAACGCAAACATAATTTGAAAAAAAAAATTGTGAAGATTGTCATATATAGTATTTGTCCGTACTTTTATTTTTTGTAATTGGTGTGTCATATTTTTTCAGATAGATTATTCTGACTTCTCAAACAAACAAAAAATCTAACTGATAGATATTATAAAGTTGTCGAAACTCGTCAATTATATGTTTAAATAAAACAAAATAAAGCACACACATACAAAATAAACATTCGGTTTCTCACAATTTATTATTTTTCCAGTATATCAGCACATTATATTTAGGTTTCTCTGTAATATTTTAATTATTTGATCTAAAAATCTTCATATATTGTCTCTTAACTATTTAATCTTGTTATGTTGTATTCAATCAATGTTTTGTTTACACTTGCACGTATAAATTAGGTATTTTAGTGTCTATAATATATCTGCTGTCTTTTATTAATTTTATTTCAGCTGTGTCCAGCGATATCAAGTTCGTAACAATATTTGGAAAAATACTTATGTTAAAAACTCCCACACACTGTGAAAAGTTCAAAGCATGCAAGCTGTTACTATAAATAACACAAAACAAAATGAAAATACAATTTGAATCAATTTAATCAGAACCTTCCAAATGTTACCAAGTAAAATAGCTGAAATTCAAACGTTGATTACTTCTTTATTCCTAAAAGGATTCAGATCATATCTAGCGCATTCGAAAGCGACATAATATCAATAAAAACATTACATAATCGTTTTCGATGGTACCTGAATTAGAATTAGATCCATAAGATCAATCTGGGGCCTTTCCATGACCCTGATGGCTGTCACAGATTTTCTGATGCTTTGTTTTCAAACATTGGGTTTACAGATCGATGACAATCCAAATTGTTTTGAAAGGTCTGAATTCTTTTTTCCCCAATACCAAAAATACAGATGGCTCAATGTGTGCTTCAAATTTTTGGCACCATCTCCTTTGCTGTCCTTATAAAAGATTCAATGCAGTCATTAATTTCTTCAACAGGAAGTAAAATTTTCCCGTCAATCAAAACTATGTGCTGTCTTTTATGTCAAATCGAAACAGCAATTGTCTATATTTAAAGTCAATGTTACGTTTCTTTTTTCCAGTCATCGGTAAAAATAAATACTTTCACTCCAGTTCAAACAATTTCCTCCACTCCAGCTCCAGCCTTTTCTTCCAGTCCAGCTCCAGCACGGGTCACTAAGGAACAGTATCTACAATGAAAATTAAATCACAATTCACTCTGAAAATACATATACACATTTGGAGAAAATTTTATGAGCAATTCAATTTCAATACTACGGGGCAATGTCGACATGTTCAATCAATGTGTTATTTGCATCAGAAGTAATGTAATGGGGGTTGAACCAGTATTTGTTGCAACCCAAGATGGCGGCTGGGGGTTGAACCTGCATTGATTGCAACCCAAGATGGCGGCCACTTAATTGTCATGGCAACCAATGTACGTCAAAGAATCGCCATAGCAACGAGTCAGGAATGTACACGTCATCAAGATTGCAACATGTTAAAAGATACCAATTGCATCCAGATGTGTAACAGCGTGGGAAAGGAATGTCAAGAATGTTAATATGTGAGATACCATCAGCATCAACATGGCAACCCTAAAAGAATGTTATTAGATATANATCTCATAATTATGAGATATTATTTCATAATTACGAGATAGTATCTCATAATTATGAATTAGTAAGTCATATTTATGAGATAATTATCTCATAATTATGAAATATTATCTCATAATTATGAGATGATATCTCATAATTATGAAATAATATCTCATAATTATGAGATGTTTATCTCATAATTATGAGATAATTATCTTAAAATTTTGAGAAAATATCTCATAATTATGAGATAATTATCTCATAATTTGACTTATTATCTCATAATTATGACTTATTATCTCATAATTATGACTAATTATCTCATAATTATGAGATAATATCTCATAATGATGAGATGTTATCTCATAATTATGAGATTTTTTTATTCATGTGGCATCAATACGCTTCCGTAGATTGCTCAGTTTCCGCAAAAGTTTCCGCAAAAGCAAAAAAAACGCTTGTATCTCCAAAATGGGCACACTGATCTATCAAATATTTTTTGCTAAAAATTATCTTTTTAGAATAACCTAATACATTGAATTTTCAAAATATAATTCTTATAATTTTGGAAATAAGGAGGTACCCGTCATAAATAGAACTGTCGCCAATCTCATTACTTAAAATGAAAGAAAGTTCATACATTCTTTTTGCAGAAACAATACTAACAGTAACATTGATTATTTTATTTGTTTCACTTTTGAATTTTATAGGTAGTTTGAGTCTCAGAAAAGTAATTAGAATGTAAAATATAACCGATTTTTCTGATAAGGAACATAAATAAAAAATCCAATGTAAATTTTTTTATGTATAATGTATGACATCGAAATTGTTCAAAATTTATTTTTGAGATAGTTCTCTATAGTTTTTTCCACATTTTCCATAAGTTGGTCAAATGCCTTGTAATATATAGAAATGCATTTGGGAGTTGATGGAATTTTGTATATTATCTATTTTATGAATTTTAAAGTGACTTGTGAAAAAGAAAATTCAGTACATGTGCAAAAATATTAAACCTTGTTTGAATGGATAAAACCCAAGGATACCCTAATGCTTCTGAAATCTGAGGCTCATACTCCCTTGTGTCGTTCAAACTATGACTTTCTATGGAAATTTCATTGAAACCCTTAAATTTTAATTCTTTGTTCCAAAATATTCTGGAGTAATTCAGACGAAATGAACACCATCAGAATGATTTATTGGAAGTAAAGAAGTTTTATATATTGATGATATTTGCTTGGACGTCGCTAGAATTGTCCAGTCTACATTACCAAAAATCGACCAAAAATCGACCAAACCAAACTATTATTTTTCGACATAGGGTACCAAGTGTCTAAACCTTTCAAAATTTTCGTATGAGTCAGGTTTTTAATTTTAGTAAAAAATGTATTACAAATACCTACTTAAAATATTTGAGATATAGCGAGTGATCCCAAGACCAGTATGAAGTTTCGGACGCTGTTTAAAAGAGGGTACCCTACATTGAAAAATGGCTAAAGTCAGATGGACCTTGGTAGATCTTCACAGCAGTGGCTTTTATTTGGCAGGTAGGTATGTGTAGTACCTTTTTTTGAGATATAGCGAGTGATCCCTAGACCCGTACGGAAATGTCGGACGCTGTTTAAAAGGGGGTACCTTACATCGAAAAATGGCTAATGTTGGATGGACCTTGATAAGGGATTCACGGCAATGGCTTTTATTTGGCAGGTAGGTATGTGTAGTACCTTTGATTTGAAATATAGCGAGTGATCCCTAGACCCGTCGGAAAATTTCGGACGCTGTTTAAAAGGGGGTACCCTACATCGAAAAATGGCTACTGCCGGGTAGACCTTGATAGGGGCTTCACAGCAGTGGGATTTATTTGGCAGTTAGGTATGTGCAGTATCTGACTTGAGTTATAGCCAGTTACCCCGTATACCCGCACGAAAAAGTTCGGACGCTGTTTCAGAGAGGGAACCCTACACCGAAAAATGGATAATGTTTCGTGGACCTTGGTAGGGCTTAACAGCAGTGGCTTTTATTTGGCAGGTAGGTATGTTTAGTACCTTTGTTTTGTGATATAGCGAGGGATCCCTAGACCCGTACGAAAATTTCTGACGCTGTTTAAAAGAGGGTAACCTACATCGAAAAATGGCTAATGTTTGTTGGAGTTTAATGGGGGTTTCACAGCAGTGGCTTCTATTTGGCAGGTAGGTATGTGTAGTACCTTTGATTTGAGATATAGCGAGTGATCTATAGACCCGTACGAAAATTTCGGACGCTGTTTAAAAGAGGGTACCCTACATCGAAAAATGGCTAATGTCGGGTGGACCTTGGTAGGGCTTCACAGCAGTGGCTTTTATTTGGCAGGTAGGTATGCATAATACCTTTGAATTTAGATATAGCGAGTGATCCCTAGCCTCGTACGAAAATATCGGACGCTGTTTAAAAGAGGGTAAACTACATCGAAAAATCGCTAGTGTCGGGTGGACCTTACTAGGGGTTTTACAGCAGTAGCTTTTATTTGGCAGGTAGGTATGTGTAGTACATTTGATTTGAGATATAGCGAGTGATCCCTAGACCCGTCGGAAAATTTCGGACGATGTTTAAAATGGGGTACCCTACATCGAAAAAAGGCTACTGTCGGGTAGACCTTGATAGGGGCTTCACAGCAGTGGGATTTATTTGGCAGTAAGGTATGTGCAGTATCTGACTTGAGTTATAGCCAGCTACGCCATATACCCGCACGAAAAATTTCGGACGCTGTTTGAGAGAGGGAACCTTATACCGAAAAATAGATGTTTGGTGGACCTTGGTAGGGCTTCACAGCAGTGGCTTTTATTTGGCAGGTAGGTATATGTAGTACCTTTGTTTTGAGATATAGCGAGGGATCCCTAGACCCGTTCGAAAGTTTCGGACGCTGTTTAAAAGAGGGTTCCCTACATCGAAAAATGGCTAATGTTTGTTGGACTTTAATGGGGGTTTCAGAGCAGTGGCTTCTATTTGGCAGGTAGGTATGTGTAGAACCTTTGATTTGAGATATAGCGAGTGATCCGTAGATCCGTCCGAAAATTTCGGACGCTGTTTAAAAGGGGTACCCTACATCGAAAACTCGCTAATGCCGGGTAGACCTTTATAGGGGCTTTACAGCAGTTGGTTTTATTTGACAGTTAGGTATGTGCAGTATCTGACTTGAGTTATAGCCAGTAACCCTATATACCCGCACGAAAAATTTCGGACGCTGTTTCAGAGATGGAACCATACACCGAAAAATGGATAATGTTTAGTTGACCTTGGTAGGGCTTCACAGCAGTGGCTTTTATTTTGCAGGTACGTATGTGTAGTACCTTGATAGGGGCTTCACAGCAGTGGGTTTTATTTTGCAGTTAGGTATGTGCAGTATCTGACTTGAGTTATAGTCAGTGACCCCATATACCCGCACGAAAAATTTCGAACGCTGTTTCAGAGAGGGAATCCTACACCGAAAAATGGATAATGTTTCATGGACCTTGGTAGGGCTTCACAGCAGGGGCTTTTATTTTGCAGGTAGGTATGTGTAGTACTTTTGATTTGAGATATAGCGAGTGATCTATAGACCCGTACGAAAATTTCGTACGCTGTTTAAAAGGGGGTAACCTACATCGAAAAAATGGCTAATATCTGGTGGAGATTGGTAGGGCTTCACAACAGTGGCTTTTATTTAGCAGGTAGGTATGTATAGTACCATTGAATTTAGAAATAGCGAGTGATCCCTAGACTCGTACGAAAATTTCGGACGCTGTTTAAAACAGGGTAACCTACATCGAAAAATGGCTAATATTTGTTGGACTTTAATGGGGGTTTCACAGCAGTGGCTTCTATTTGGCAGGTAGGTGTGTGGAGTACCTTTCATTTGAGATATAGCGGGTAATCCCTAGACTCGTACTAAAATTTCGGACGCTGTTTAAAAGGGGGAACCCTACATCGAAAAATGCCTACTGTCGGGTAGACCTTGATAGGGGCTTCACAGCAGTGGGATTATTTGGCAGTTAGGTATGTGCAGTATCTGACTTGAGTTATAGCCAGTGACCCCATATACCCGCACGAAAAATTTCGAACGCTGTTTCAGAGAGGGAACCCTACACCGAAAAATGGATAATATTTGGTGGACCTTGGTAGGGCTTCACAGCAGTGGCTTTTATTTGGCAGGTAGGTATGTGTAGTACCTTTGTTTTGAGATATACTGAGGGATCCCTAGACCAGTAGGAAAATTTCGGACGCTGTTTAACAGAGGGTTCCCTACATCGAAAAATGGCTAATGTTTGTTGGTCTTTAATGGGGGTTTCACAGCAGTGGCTTTTATTTGGCAGGTAGGTATGTGTAGTACCTTTGATTTGAGATATAGTGAGTGATCCGTAGACCCGTCCGAAAATTTCGGACGCTGTTTAAAACGGGTACCCTACGTCGAAAACTCGCTAATGCCGGGTAGACCTTGATAGGGGCTTTACAGCAGTGGGTTTTATTTGGCAGTTAGGTATGTGCAGTATCTGACTTGAGTTATAGCCAGTGACCCCATATACCCGCACGAAAAATTTCGGACGCTGTTTCAGCGATGGAACCATACACCGAAAAATGGATAATGTTTGGTTGACCTTGGTAGGGCTTCATAGTATTGGCTTTTTTTGGCAGGTAGGTATGTGTAGTACCTTTGAATTTAGATATAGCGAGTGATCCCTAGACTCGTACGAAAATTTCGGATGCTGTTTAAAAGGGGGTACAATAAATCGAAAAATGGCTAATGCCGGGTAGACCTTGATAGGGGCTTCAGAGCAATGGTTTTTTTCGGCAGTTAGGTATGTGCAGTATCTGATTTGAGTTATAGCCAGTGACCCCATATACCCGCACGAAAAATTTTAAACGCTGTTTCAGAGCCTTAAACCGAACAATGGATAATGTTTCGTGGACCTTGGTAGGGCTTCACAGCAGGGGCTTTTATTTGGCAGGTAGGTATGTATAGTACCTTTGAATTTAGATATAGCGAGTGATCCCTAGACTCGTACGAAAATTTCGGACTCTGTTTAAAAGAGGGTAACCTACATCGAAAAATCGCTAGTGTCGGGTGGACCTTAATAGGGGTTTCACAGCAGTAGCTTTCATTGGTAGGTAAGTATAGTACCTTTGATTTGAGATATAGCGAGTGATCCCTAGATCCGTCCGAAAATTTCGGACGCTGTTTAAAAGGGGGTATCCTACATCGAAAAATGGCTACTGTCGGGTAGACCTTGATAGGGGCTTCACAGCAGTGGGATTTATTTGGCAGTTAGGTATGTGCAGTATCTGTCTTGAGTTATAACCAGTTACCCCATATACCCGCACGAAAAATTTCGGACGCTGTTTCAAAGAGGGAACCCTACCCCGAAAAATGGATAATGTTTGGTGGACCTTGGTAGGCTTCACAGCAGGGGTTTTATTTGGCAGGTAGTTATGTGTAGTACCTTTGTTTTGTGATATAGCGAGGGATCCCTAGACCCGTACGAAAATTTCGGACGCTGTTTAAAAGAGGGTTCCCTACATCGAAACATGGCTAATGTTTGTTGGACTAAATGGGGGTTTCACAGCAGTGGCTTCTATTTGGCAGGTAGGTATGTATAGTACCTTTGATTTGAGATATAGCGAGTGATCCGTTGACCCGTCCGAAAATTTCGGACGCTGTTTAAAAGGGGTACCCTACATCGAAAACTCGCTAATGCCGGGTAGACCTTGATAGTGGCTTTACAGCAGTAGGTTTTATTTGGCAGTTAGGTATGTGCAGTATCTGACTTGAGCTATAGCCAGTGACCCCATATACCCGCACGAAAAATTTCGGACGCTGTTTCAGAGATGGAACCATACACCGAAAAATGGATAATGTTTGGTTGACCTTGGTAGGGCTTCAAAGCATTGGCTTTTATTTGGCAGGTAGGTATATGTAGTACCTTTGATTTGAGATATAGTGAGTGATCCCTAGACCCGTCCGAAAATTTCGGACGCTGTTTAAAAGGGGGTACAATAAATCGAAAAATGGCTAATGCCGGGTAGACCTTGATAGAGGCTTCAGAGCAGTGGGTTTTTTCGGCAGTTAGGTATGTGCAGTATCTGATTTGAGTTATAGCCAGTGACCCCATATACCCGCACGAAAAATTTCAAACGCTGTTTCAGAGCCTTAAACCGAACAATGGATAATGTTTCGTGGACCTTGGTAGGGCTTCACAGCAGGGGCTTTTATTTTGCAGGTAGGTATGTATAGTACCTTTGAATTTAGATATAGCGAGTGATCCCTAGACTCGTACGAAAATTTCGGACGCTGTTTAAAAGAGGGTAACCTACATCGAAAAATCGCTAGTGTCGGGTGGACCTTAATAGGGGTTTCACAGCAGTAGCTTTTATTTGGCAGGTAGGTATGTGTAGTCCCTTTGATTTGAGCTACTAGTGTAAATAATGTAGCAAGTTTACCCTACAACAGTGAGTAACTCTATTAAACAGCGTTAGGGAGTTCAGGTTATTTAAGTGTCAAAGAAATAACGAAATTGTAAAATAAGTATTACCTCGGACGCTCAGTTTTAACTGTGTGTAATTTATTTACATAGAACTAATGAACTATTTCTTAAACATCCAATGTATTTAGAGTATTAATTTATGCACTTGTTTTTCATGCAACCCAGGAAAATTACCTGGTTTGAATATTAAGATCTTGTTAAATTTACGTGCCTGTCGCAAGCGAATCATTTGAGCTATTGGTTCGGCATGAAAATTAATGTCGTATTTAAATTACACTTCCTATTCCATGTTTACATCGTCGACATCGTCAACTTCGCAATGTTCACAATGTTGAGTAGATATTGTTTAGACATCATCAAAATGGTTTATTTACCCTGTCTATATCATCGACATCGTCAACATCGCAATGTCAACAGTTGGAATGGTTATTTCTTTGATTTTTTTTACATAATAACCAAACGCACGGCGTACCAAATATTGGGGCGGAAGCATATATGCGTAAATGGTGGTTGTCCGGTGAAAATGTAAATTTGTACTTCTACAAACTATAGTTTTCGCAAACACTTCAACGTAATTTGAAAAATGGTATTTTTTTTATTTCACCTTAAGTTTTTACATGTACATGAATCGTTTTACTTATTGATATACAATTAAAATGCAATTTCACCAAGATTCTGTCGCCCAAAAATATATGCTATCATCGTTGCTCGAATATTTCACATCTTTTTTTTGAGTGACCGGTTGGAGGGAAGTCATATCTTTTCGCGGGGGGGGGGGGGGG